>KK117958.1:18307-41348 GCA_000611955.2 Stegodyphus mimosarum | reverse complement strand
CATTTCTGCAGCAATTTGCACCTGCTAAAATTATTAGTCTAGCTTTGGAATCTTTTGACACCAGTTGCAGCCTTTTCTGTGGAGGCTGTTAAGGTATTTTGCGGTATATATTGTTAGAAAAAACCAGTTTCATCAACGCTATAAATTTGTCCTGGAGATATAACATTTCACTATTAATGAGTTCAGTGAATTCATCTGCAAATAGTTCACCAGCTTCAGTATCAGCTGAAGTATTTTTAGCTGAAATTTTTAATTGCATTATACCACAGTGATTTTAAAATTTGGTTAACCAGTCTATCGAATATGTGCACTCTCTTTTTAAGTTCATTTCTTCATGAAATATTTTGGCTTGAGCCATTAGCATTAAACCCATCAATGGCATGCACTAAATGTAATCTTTTGGCCTATGAGTATCATTAACAAAATCAATTTTTAGTATATGCAAAGAAATTTTCGTTAAATTTTCCCTCATCAATATTTCTTAGCGCATTTAACTTAAATCTGCAATCATTGTTCAGCAGTCACCATGCTCTTTGTTGCTCAAGTACTATTATAAAAAAAATTGTTTAGGACTTGCCATATGAATCATTACTCGAGTTGTCATGTGTTGATAAATATATGGTGATGAAAGCAAAATATAATAAATAACGATTTGCCAGGTTAATGTCAGCAATGTAAAATATTAGACAATATATTTGAGATGTATGCCAAGCGGATACACAGCTATGAAGCCAAATTATAGTAAAAAAAAAATGATTCTAAAATGATTGTTTCTTCAATAACGAGGTGTTTTATTTAGTTGCTGAAAGGAAATTAAGAATCGGGATGCCTCCACGTTTTCTTACCGGGGGGGGGATCAAATGCGTATGCCTAAAGCATAAAAAAATTCCTAAAAAATGTTTTGCTGGTGGCCTTAAAGTCCGAATTTTAGATCATTATGGATACTAGATGTCCAGATCTTGGACTTTGTATTCATTGAGAGGTGTTCGTAATGGAGGACTGAAGAGAAAGCATTCTGATATTTGGTACCTTGTGATGTTTTAGGCAGCCTTAAATTTTTTTTATTCCCACAAGTATTTTTCCTTACCTTAGATGTAATAGCTACAGCAAATGACAGCTCAAGGATCTGCTTTTTTTTTTTTTTTTTTTCATTTTAGGATCAACCATCAAGACAACAGTATTTACTGAATATTTTGTTTCATCATATCAAAAGAAAGGTAATTCATGTCTTTTTCCTTGTTTTCCCCTTTCACTGTAAAATATGTTTTTAGTTTATCAAACAGATATTGTAAACATCTTTACTAATAAAAACACCAACTTTAACACCCTCATTTGCTATGAATACCAGTGGCCAAGTAGATTAAATTACTGAATACCGGTATTTCAGTCCAGATTTTAAGCTTAGCAAACAGGCTGATTACAGGGATTTTTTCTCACAAATTTCCTTTGACCTCCATGATGCCATCACCTTCCTTGAGAAAGATAGCATTCATGTGATTTGCTGCAATTAGTTAGACACACTGACAATGAGAATTAATAATTGTTAATTAAATTATAATTTTTCTAAAAGCCCTTTGTCAAAAATAATTTATTTTTAACAATTATTTAAAACAGTATCACTTTAAGATATATGCAGATAAGAATATGGTTATGAAAAGTGGTCTTTACAATTTGTAAATGTATTGTTTTAATATGCATGGCATGTTAAATATTTTCTTCAAAAGTTTGAAATGCAAGCAATAGTTGTACAATTTTGTTTCAACTAATAAAAAAGAGTCTAATCAATTTTTGATAGAAATTAAGAGCATACTGTTGTAAATTATATAAATATTTGCCTTGTTTATGTGTATTGTGGCTCTTTATAGGAGAACCACAGTACCAATAAACAAGGCAAATATTTATATAATTTACAACAGTATGCAAACAACATAGAATAACACAATATAAATATTATATTGTTGTATGTTTTTTTTTCATTTTTTAGGTAATTGAATTTTTATTATGCATTAAAAAATCTTTGATTTGGGGACCACCTATGCTTGTTATATACAGTAGAAGTCCATTAGTCCGGCATCCAACAGTCCGGAATGCCCGATAGTCCGGCATCGCTCCGGAAAATTGTAAAAATTTTGGTTTCCTCCAAAAGTGTGTCTTTAAAGCAAATAAAACCGCTCGAGAGCTATTCGGAAGTTTTCGGGGTAGTTCAAGATCATCCGGAAGCGCTCGGTATTGTTCAGAAACAATTAGAGGTCAGCTTGTCTCAGCTGTCACAACAAATTCAGGTGCAGTGCAGCCCCGTTAATCAATCACGAAGCGTCTTCGCCATTTTTTTGTGCGTTGTTGTTTTGTGTCCTTTCACATCGCAGTAAACATAACTTTTGGAACTGTTTATAAAAAAAGTGATTTTCGTTCTAACTGTACAGTGACCATGTTTTCAAAACCTAAGCCTTCGAGTTCAAAAGGAGAGAAACAAAAACACGTAACACTGACTCTCAATCATAAACTAGAAATCATCAAACGGCTAGAAAAAGGCGAGAACAGAAATGTTTTAATGAATGAGTTTAATATTGGCTCATCAACTATTTATGACATTAAAAAACAAAAAGATGAACTAATGAAGTTTGCTTCTCAATCGGTAACAACTGAAAAATTGGCTTCTAGAAAAACATTAAAAAAACAAAAATGGAACAGCTAGATAGTGTATTGTTCAAATGGTTTAGTGCAGTACGTTCTGAAGGAAAGCCGGTAACAGGGCCAATGATTGTTCATTCGTGACTTTTTTAAATCTAAGTGAAATATGTTTTACAGTACGTGTACATACATTATATGAAATATAAAATAAACTTTGTTGTATGTATTTGCATACTGTATTTTTAGTTTAATTATTAACCTAATTGTTCTTATAATTACTGCCCGATAGACCGGAATTTTCGGTAGTCCGGCACCGAGCCGGTCCCGAACGTGCCGGATTATCGGACTTCTACTGTATTTAATTAGTGCATTATTTTGTAGAGTTTAAATTCTGTGGTGATTTTGAATTACAAAAATAACTTGAGAATTATAAATATGCTATATTACACTTACAATGAAATTCTGGTAATTATCATATTTTATTCACTTTTTCCAAAATTTGCTGAAGCTGGTCTTCTCTCTTAACCTGTATAGAATTGAAAACTGAGAAAGAAAATAGGATATCTGAAAAATATTATTTACATAATGTATATTTATTAGGTTGAAGAAACAAAATTAATCTTAATTTTATCACGAAAATAGGCTCTTACGAACTCCCCCCCCCCACACACTAATGTTTTAATGAATTTGTTCTTTACATCCTTTTCTAGAATTTATATTTTTCTTATTCTGAGTTCTACATTTCTTGCACATTCTAGGCATCTCAGAATAATCTGGACATAATCCACGCAATCCATTTGGTCTTAACTGTTGGAATGCATGTTTAATTATTGGCAAATAATAGATACATTTTTAATTATGGGAAATGAAAAAGCTGATACTTTAGCTAAGAAAGAAACTTTCATAATGCAACCCATTAATTGACTGTTTTTATTTCATACAACTAAATTTGTTTGTTAGCCTGACTCTTAAGAAAATTCTTAAGCAGGATATGATTCAACGTGCTGTGGATAAGAGTTGGAGGATCTTGGAAGAAGAAACAACCTCAATTCCTAGTTTTCCAAGAAAGACAGCAGTAGCTCTGTTTAGATGTCTGACTGGACATGACTGTTTACGAGACCACCTCTACAGAACTGGAGGGGTGGATTCCCCAAACTGTATTTTGTGTGATTCCAATCAGAATGATTTTTGAAAATTTAAATAATTGTATTGCACTTTCTCCATATGAGGACATTGTTAAAAGGTACTGGAGAGCCCATAAACTAATGGCTTAAGCGCTAATGTTTGGCATTTGTTATTAAAAAAATATATATATTATTGTCAATTTTATCTTAATCCTTTTATTCTTCTATTGTAGAACTGCCTTTGTCTTGATAATAATTTCATCACATATATATATAAACTTTCGCATATATGTTTCCATCGTGCTATTAATGCATAATTGTTTCTGTTATAAATACATTTTTCCTTCTTGTCTTTTTAATCAGAATGTAGGTAGAGTTCAACAGCTTTTATCATCACAAGAAGGAGGATTTGACTTCACAGACAGTACATTAGTCTGCTCTGAGTTAATCAGTTTATTTTCTTCAATGAATGATATTGAAATGGCAAAAAAATATATGGCAGTTTTGTAAGTTTCCTTTTTTTTCTTGTAAATGTTATGCTAAGTGTCATAAATCACAATTTTTGTAACTGCAGAAATCTGACATTCTTTTGGTAACATGATGCTTAAAATGAGATTTAAATTTATGTCTTCAGTAAATTTGTCAGCCAAGGCGCTGTTCTTTTTTTATATAGAATCAAGTCAGTTTTTAAATTTTCTTATCAGTAACCAAGCAATAAAACTGCTAAATGTTGGTAGTTTGACCCGTGTTCAGATGCTAATGAATGGCCTACCTCCATGAAAGTTTTCATGGTTTTCTGTATGTGTAATATGAATATGAGCCCGTTTTCCCAGAAGAAACCATCACAAAGGCCTCCTTTCCCTTAAGCAGATAAGCCTCATGTGCTAATCAATGATCCAATTCAGTTTTGTTAATCTTGAAATGCAGCTAAATTTATGCTTTTGAAATAATGATATTTAATCAATGCTTTTTGATTATTTTTTCCATATTTTTGTATAGACATCTGCATAATAAATTTCAGTTCCCTTTTGAAATTTTCTTACTTTTACCCTTTTAATTTGAGAGAACAACTACTAAATGTTAGATTAGACTATTCTAATATAGAAAAGTAGTCAGTGGCTATCTGGTTAAAGGGAGGGATGCTCTTGTAGTGGCTTTTCTAAGAGAGACTGGCTCATGCTCACATTACACATGGGGAAAACCATAAAAAACAACCGTTCAGCCTGCCTGTTTGCCAGGAGATGAAACCAGTTTTAATTACCACCATTTAGTGGCATTAAAGGCTGTTGTGTCCACTGGTGAGTGTTAAAACGTCATGTTGTGTTTGTTGTACAGTCTTCAGTACATTAATATCTAATAGTAGAAATTGTTCATTTCCCTAAGGCAGTTTTAAATAAAACTATGTTAGGTTTAAATTTCTAAGCTGCAGCTGAAGATTGCACATTTAAATGACAATTTTAATTTTTGTCAAACTTATTGTGATTAATATTTAATTATTAATAATTTTTTCCTCCATTTTATAGGAAGGAAAAACATCCCACCTATAAACTAGATTCTGTGAAAACTCTTGATTATGCAATAATGTTAATAAAATTTTCCAAACTTGAAGGTGAGAAAATTTATTTTATTTTTAAATTTATTTTTAAGTATTTTGCATATAATATTATTTGCTTTCAAGTACTATTGCAGTTATTCTTTCATTGTGTTACTAAAATGGCTAAATGTAATGTACCTTGAAATAGCATATTTCAAGGCACATTACAAACTTCATATTTTTGCTACTTATTGAACTGTAATGGGAAAGTTAATTAAAATTTGTGTAAACCTTTTATGGGGAAAAAAAAGTTTGGGTCTCTGAGCTAATGGCTAGAACTACTGTAGTTGTTTATTAGATAAAAGTATTTGAAATAAAAGTTAATAAAATTAATAAATTCAGAGTTGTCTATGTATCTTTTTTATTAAGAAAAAATTTTTAGACTTATTTATTATGATACGAAGCGTATTCGGAAACTAAGTACCGTTTTGAAAAAAAAAATAGTAAAACAATTTTTTCGAATCCAATTTTATTTTTACATGAAAATATATGTCTTAAACTATTTTTCAACATAGTTTCCGCCAATGATCAAACACTTGTCATAGCGGGTGACCATTTTTTGTATACCATCGTCAAAGAAACTTCCCGCCAGTTTCAATAACCACGACTCCACAGCATTTTTCGTGTCATCGTCAGATCCAAAGCGCTTGCCACCAAGCTCGCGCTTCATGTGCAGGAACAAGTGATAGTCGGACGGCGCCAAGTCCGGGCTGTACGGCGGGTGATCGAACTGCTCCCAATGAAACTGTCGAATTAACGATTGAGTGACACCAGCAGTATGGGGCCGAGCATTGTCATGGAGCAACACAATTCCTTTACTGAGCATTCCTCTTCGTTTGTTTTGAATGGCACGCCTTAGTTTTGTTAAAGTCTCACAATATCGTGCCGCATTAATGGTTTCACCTCTGGGAAGAAATTCAGTAAGCAAAACGCCTTTCCTATCCCAGAAGACAGTGCACATGATTTTTTGTGATGACATTGTCACTTTGAACTTTTGTTTTTTCAGAGAATGAGTGTGTCTCCACTCCATCGATTGTTGTTTCGATTCTGGTGTGAAATGACACACCCAAGTTTCATCACCTGTCACAATTTGGTTTAAAAAGTTTTCTCCCTCATCACTGTACCGCGTGAGAAATGTCAGGGCACTACCAAGTCGCTTTGTTTTGTGAACATCAGTGAGCATTTTTGGAACCCATCGGGAACACAGTTTGTGATAATTCAAGCGGTCAGACACAATTTTGAACAAAACAGTACGTGAAATTTGTGGAATATGAAGCGTCTGTTCTCATGAATTGCTACATCAACTTTCCTTACCAAATCATCGGTGACAACAGAAGGCCGACCACTCCGAGCCTCGGCGTGGACATTTGTTCGACCTGCATTAAATATTCTTACCGACTTTCTCACCATTCCATCACTTATCGCATATTCACCGTAAACTTCTGTCACTTGACGATAAATTTCGGCCGGTTTAACATTCCTCGCGTTCGAAAATTTAATCACAGCACGAATCTCACAGTCAGCGGGAGAACTAATTGTCTTAAACATTTTGAATGTTCACAGCAAACTGAAAACACAACATAGAGTAACCAAAATGGTGACAATTGAAAGAGTGAACAAGAAAGACTAGTGCGCATGCGCGGGATGCCTACCACAGCGCTGCGACAGGGCTAGAATGAAACGGTACTTAGTTTCCGAATACGCTACATAGTATGATTTATGGGAAGCATGCTGAAATTATTTTATTATTTTTATTTATATGCATGTTTTACACTTTTCCAAGCATTTTTATGCAACTTTCATAAAGAATACACGAAAAAGGTCTTAATAAAGAAATAATGCTTGGATATTTGGAATCTTTTGTGTTATAGGGCCAGTATTAAATCAAATATATTATTCATATGTGTTATAATAATGCCTTATTTTCAAAATAGATTTGTCAGTAAATAGTTTTTTAAATGTCTTTTTCTGTTTTGTTCTTTATTTACTGAAATAATAGGACATTGTTCAGAGAACAGCCTTGACGCCAAAAAGGGAGAAACAGCTTATTGTGATATGGCAGGCAATCATTGTCATTCGATGACATACTTCCTCTAGGCAGACAGCCGTAATACTTTCCCTTGCTAAGGGATTATCTGTGGTATTTATTATTGTAGTATAGTAATTAAAAGGAAAAACAGCTTATTGTGGTATGGCAGGCAATGGTTCGTTATTCGATGGTGTACTTCCTCTAGGTAGACAGCCGTAATACTTTTCCCTTGCTAAGGGATTATCTGTAGTATTACTTATTATCTGTAGTATTTATTATTAGTATTTATTACTGTAGTATCTATTATTGTAGTATTTGATTCTGTAGTATTTACTTCTTTTGGCATGATGAAATGTCGCCCATACCCTTAAAGGAGCCAAGTTGGCGCAACCAAGGCTGTTCTCTGAACAATATGCAAATCATAACTTACGAGATCTAATTCTTACATTTAGAAAAATCTTGTGTTATTTGAAATGATCTGACGACAAAAATATGTTTTCTTCCTGCACATATCAAGTTGGCTCATGTGTCTTTCTAGAAAAAATTGTTTGGCATATACTGTCTTACACCATATGTATACATATGCACTATTCCTTAAAATAAAAATATAGAGCTACTTAAAATGACTTGATTTAACATAGCTGTATTTTTTAAATTTACAAACACAATAACCAGTAATGCACAAAATAAAGATGAAACTGTCCAGGTTTTCAATTTACAAGTGCTTTGTTGGATTTTATTTATTGCATGAAGTACTAAGATGAGCCATAAGGAATTGATTGTCATCCCAGTGTAAAAGTTTATTAAAGAAGGGTGAGAGGTGTGTGATCCCATTTAAAAGGATGTGACGCAATTAATGTTATTACTGAATTAAAATATCATCGTTATTGTAAATATTGTTAGATATGTACTGGTCAATTATTGATACAGTTTCATAGACTCCAGCTACTACGGATTCTCTGTAGTTTCTACGGAAATTCATGAAAATCTACGATCTACGAAAAGTATGAGAAAAACTATGGATTTTACAGAAACAAGAGCAGGAGAACCAGTACGCAAAACGGAACCAACTAATTCATCCGATGATTGGCTGAATACTCGTGTTATCATATATCACATGTTGAGTGCATTCCTGGTTTTGAAGAATTAGCCAATCGTAGATCAGTAACTGTAACCGTAAACGACTTAGCAATAGTCCCCCGAAACATCTGTCTACTTGTCTATCTCCCAGGTTCCTCGCTGATGTGTGTTTAAGCTGCATTCGGCTCCATTGTGTAGTTTACGGCGAGAGCTTAGCATGTGTCTTGTGAACTGTGATTCAGGTGGAAGGTTTTTGTTAATAATGCTACCTCGAACGAAGAAGCCAAAATTATCAAAGTAGAAGTTTAAAGATGCATATTCCCGTGCATTAAAGCATCTGAAATTTCTGTGAATCATGCACGCTGCAGTGTATGCAACAAAGACTTCTCAGTTGCTCATGGCGGAAAAGATGACTGTAAACGGCATGTGTTTTCTCAAAAGCATATAGAACTTGGCACCGTAAAATCTAAAGAAATAACGAATTTCTTAATAAAAGATGATGAAACAGATCCTATAAAAGCCGAATGCTACTTTGCTCGTTTTTTAATTGAACATAATCTACTGTTTTCTGTTTTGGGTCATTCCAAAGAGCTTTTCAAAGCAATGTTTCCGGATTCTGCCATAGCAAAAAAATTTAGCTATGGTCATACTAAAACTGCTGCTATTGTGAAAACGCTTGCAGAAAGTACTGTTGCTGATATTATGAAATCAGTGTGCAGTACATCATTTTCTCTAAGTACTGATGGAAGTAATGATAACAATGATAACAAGCTGTACCCATTGGTTATAACATATTACAGTAAAGAAAAGGGAGTGATAATTACGTCATTGATTTCTATTTTAGAATGCACGAATAATACAGGAGAAGGTATTTTTAATTGAATAAATGAAAACTTTAAAAACAAAGGTTTAGAATGGAAAAATTGCTTATCATTTTCTTCATATAATGCTAGTAATATGATCGGAAAGTAGCATCATTTATCAAAATGCATCAACCAAGTATAATCACCCGAGGTTGTCCCTGCCACCTCTTGCATATAGCTGCAAAAAAGGCTACTGAAAAATTAATTGGCTCAGAAATTGAAATGTTGATAATAGATATATATTTTTACTTGGAGAAAAGTTCGAAACGGAAGCATAGCTTCAAAGTTGCTCAACAAATTTTGGGACAGAATGCAAAATCTCATAAAATTTTGAAATATTGCAGTACGAGATGGTTGTCTCTTTTAGAATCTATAACAAGGATTTTGGAACAGAGGGATGCTGTGATAAATTTTTTTGGAGATCAACCAGATAACAGGGAGAATGAAGGAAAGAGATTGCAAAACATTAAAAAAATGTTACAGTCACCTGCTACCAAATTGTGCTTGTTATTTTTGAAAAATACTTTGTTTATAATAGTAAATATTAATTTGCAACAACAAGCTCCTTATATACATAAATTGAGAAGAGAACTTTTTGAACTTTTAATGAATTTATTAGATTCGTAAAGCCATCAATAATTTCTAAAGAAAATGAAGATGTTACTCTAACGCCTATTCCATTTCAGAAGTATAGTAAACAAAAAGAAAATGAAAATTTAGTGATTGGTGCGAAACAAGACTATATTTAAAAAATGCCAAGTTTAATGAAAGTGAAATCATTTTTTAATTCTGTGCGAGCTTTTTTTGTAACTGCGTGTTCATATATAATTGATAAATTTCCACTAAGTGATCCATTTCTAAAACATGCTGAAGTTGCTGACATCAACTTGAGAACTGAAGTCTCGTTTTCCTCTGTTCTTTACTTGATGAATACTTTTCCATCCATTATTGATGAAAAATGTCTTAATCAAGTGGAAATTAAATTTTCCATGTAACAAGTAGATGATTTGAAAGAAATTGTAGATTTGCGTATTGATATAGCATGGGGAGAAATTGCCAAATTAAAAAATATGAATGGGTATATTAAATACAAAGTATTGCCTTCTGTAATGCTTGCTGTCTTAATAATACCTCATTCAAATGCAGCCTGCGAAAGAATTTTTTCTATTGTTAAAAGAAACCAGAGAGAATTTCGACCAAATTTAGGTCTTAAAACTCTTGAAGCAGTTTGGATTGAAAAAATAAATATGCAGGCAAATGACGAACTGTGTTATAAAAAAATATTCTCAAAATCAGAACTTAAGCTTGCTAAGCATGCTACATATAAATCTTTGCATTCGTAAATTATACGTATTTTGTTTAATACATATATGTATTATTCTTGGTTATTTAAATTTTATTTCCCTGGGGAAATCATATCCAGAATAAAGATATGATTTATAGCTTCTGATTTTTTTTTTATGATTAGTAGTGATTTGAAATACTTTTTATTAGTGAATGCTTGAGGAGTTAAAAGAAAATTTTTAATTAAATGTGCATATAATTTACAAGGTATATTTCTAATTATTCAATTTTATATGTATATGGATTTTAAATATAATAAAATTGATTACGATTAATTATTAATTCAAAATTAATGAATGGTTAATTACAGCATGCGTTACGTGTACATTTTCAAAGTTGTAAAAATGTTGTTCATGCGTTGACTACTGACAAGGTTTGCTGAAGGTTGGAGTCAATGCAGTTTTAACTTTATCCTAAGAATACAATTTTGCATGATCTTTTTAAGTAGAGTTGTGTCATATCTATGTAAATAAATACATACTACCAGCATATATACAAACAGACCATGATATGGCTAAAATACAATGCTCATTAGAAAGCAGCAAATTATGCAAATACATAATGCATTAATTTACAGTAAGTTTCTCGATGATGACACATTTTCTCAGGATCATTAAAACAATTGGCCGCAATGCTGTGCGACTGATAGTCATGGCAGAAGAAAATGGGGTGCATTACTTCTTTCAGGACAGGTTAGGTTAGGTTATTCAATTATGGCAAAGCACACGAGGGCTATCTGCCTAAAGGGAGGGATGCCTTCGTGGAGGACTTTCTAAGGGAAACTGGCTGGTATATACATTACACATGGGGAAAACCACGAAAACGCCCATGCAGCCAGCCCGTTCGCGGAATTCGAACCTCAGACCGAACTACCAGTGTTCAGCGTCTTCACCGCTCGGCCGCTGGTGGGCCCACTTCCACCTTGTATATATAGAGAGAGACAAAAAGTAAGAAATTTAGAACCAGATTTACAGACACAAAAGAAATGAAATTAAAAAAATTATTTTATTATTCATTATTTAATTATTTCATTGTTCAAATTAGTTTAAAAGTAAAATTTGTTATAGCAGATTTTCATATAGTCACCTTTAGTCATACATACACACACATATATATATGGGACTTGGCCACTTGGTTGAATGCTACTATATTGCTCTACATGCAAGAAGCAAAAAGCCACATAAAATAACTTGTAGCAGAAGTTTTCTGTCAAAAAGCATTTTTAATAAAGTTAGAGGAGGAAAAAACATGGAAGCAGTACCTTTAGTTCAGGTAGTAATCACCACCTAAATCTGTGATTTTCTGCCAATGTTTTGGTAGTTTTTCAAAGCCCAGAAACTTGGTGGCTGTGAGTCCAAAAAAAGATCAACCTCATTTTGGACTCCCTTCAGTGCAGAATGGAAGATAGCACTGGCAAGATGTAGCTGGAGGTGTGAAAAAAGGTAGAAGTCTGAAGGAGCGATGTCCGTGTAAAGTGGGTGTGGCAAAACATCCCATTCAATTCCATATAGAGCCACTGAATGCAGATGCATGTGGTCTTGCATTATCTTGATGGAACATTACCTTTCTGCATTAGAACTTAATTTGACATTTTTCCTTGACACTAGCATCCACACAAAGTAGCATCTTGCTGTCCTTACATTGATATTCAAGCAGATTAATGCAGGTCTGAGGTTGTGAAGCTTCATTCTATGCACAGCAAATTTTCAAAACTGTGGTGACAGTCTTCTGTCATTATATGCCATCATACTAAGATATTTGCAACTTTCATGTGATCATAAATATGGTAATTTTTGAAATATTATTTGATTTTGTATTTCTGAAGTATAAAATCATGTCTATGTGTTTTAATTTTAAATAAGCGGTAAGAACCTTGATACTGTTTGTTTTAATTGTGGTCAATAGATAAAAAACATGACCAACGGACTTTCCGTGCTACAATTTCTACAGATGGCGTCACAGAACATGAACAAGTAAATTCTAAAAATATGTATACAATTATCCAGAAAAATATTATGTCTTGAATCGATGAAGTACCTTTGCTGCTGTTAAAAGAGATACTACTGTATTGCAAAGAAAGGTGCCACATGGCATAGGATCTGTTGAGTTCGGGAAAAGCTGTTTAATTCTGAGTCACCGAATCATCTGATCAGATCAAATATGTGTAGGCTGAAAATGCAGTTCATTGTGATAATATAACATTTTATGAAAACACTTTAGCTGCATTCTGAAACTCTCTGAAATCAAGTTAGACATTTTTATCATCACAAATTAAATAATATATGAAAAACATCAAATGGAAATAATGTTTTTTAAGAAATAAGCTAGTTGAAAGACTTCATAGTAAGATTATTAGCAAAATTAGTAGTTTTGTGAAAAGTTAAACATAGCAGTTTAATAAGATCATGGTTTGTAAGAAATACTATTAATCTGCATATTTTGCATGTTTTTTAGTGTACCTTGATAACTGTGTGCTATTTGATTTTTTTTTATTTTATTTATTAGTCCAAAGTGGTAATTTGCCCTGAAGGACTATTAATTTCATTTTGGCATTCTGCGTTGAAAACTATAAACGGCGAATCACTTTTCAAATTGTTGCCACCAAACCTTTGAGTTCTGTATTATATTTAAAGAAATTAAATAATGAAGAATCTGCGTGAATGTGTGTATGTTTCTCGCATTGTGATATAAAACAACGGGACCTACAATCATCAGAATTTGAATAACATAATCTTCCATAGAATATGGGCATGTGGAAGCCCTGATTTGGAATTTGAAATTTGTTTTATTAACGATTTCATATTTTGTAACACTTCAACAAATTTTTGATTAACGAACTAAATGATTTCAAAGCAAGCAATGACAACACTGAATGAAAAAAAGAACATTTTATCTTTAGTTCACGAGACTGTGTATCGAAAATTCTAAAGATATGCTTATTTTAAAATTATTTTGCAATATTGCTGTTGAACTGAATTTTATGGTTTGGGTATGTAGAAATAAATATAATAAAAAAAGGTAACACAAAATGTTAAAAAAGCACCCGTTTGGACGTAATTTAAAATCTGAAACCTTTTGGATTTTTTTTATTTATTTATTATTATTGTTGTTATTATTATTATCATCCTATATGTTTTCTGATTTTCAAAAAATAGAATTTTGTATAAACTCTAGATGTAAAATATGGCATTTTATTATATTTCCTGTATTTGAGCACTAAGCTGAAAAATCACATAAAAAATTCAAAAATATGAAGTAATAGAAAAACAAGCCTCACTAGTGATTCAGTTGTTAAAACTGCTGAATGCTGGTAGTTCACCCCAGCATTGAATCCATACAAATAAACTGCCTGGATTTTTTTTTTCACCATGTGGTATATGGATTATAAAGGCAGGTTCCCTTGTCCTCCACAAAGGCCTCCTTTCTACCCATATGCAGATAGCCCTTTTGTGCTTTTCCATATTCAAATAACCTTATAAAAGAACAGCTTTCACTGCAATTTAAGATGAAAGTCTGAGCTTCATTGTTATTTTGGGTTTTTTCATTTGCCTTTAAATTGATTGTATGTATGATAGAAAATTATAATTTTTTGTAGAAGTCCCTAAGCAGGATTTCAATTAACTGATGTTTTATGGGCCCCAAATTTTAAATATGAGTTTGGTGAACCAACATTAATATGTTTCTGAATATGTTTAATATGTTTTTATTTGTTAGCATTCTAAGTACTTAAGGAGTGGACCAAAATGATTCTCAAGATTCATACATGAAACATGTGTTAAGGTTAGAACATGTACTAACAGTTAGGGGACCTGCAACAACTGCAGTCATATCATGTATAAATATTAATAAAAATAAGCTAAATTTCTCACCGAAACAATATTTTTGTACTTTAAATTTTGCATATCTTGCATAAAGTAAAATTTGAAGTCAGCAATCTAAAAGTATTTTGATGTAAGGATTTTAATTGTTTATGTTACGATCTAGTATTTTTTAAAGTTTATTTTATTTATTTATTAATTTATTTTAAATTTCTTTTCAATAGAAGCTATAGAAGTTATCAAGACTGAGTGTAAAGAACTAATCTACTTTGGTGGAAAAGAAGTAGCATTGAAAAGTATAAAGCGATTTTTTAATGCTGCGGTTGAAACTGCAGACATTGGATTCGTACAAAATGTCCAAAAACTCCTTGTATCTCATTCAAAGACCTTAGGTTCAATGCAGTCATTTTTGGAGCCTCTTGTTAAAGTGCATTTACACAAGTATGTTGTTTGCCATTTATATTTTCATACTTTTTAATATTTTGAATGCTAAATTGTGGGAATAAGTTGCATAACAAAATGCAAATTAGTGCATTATGCAATCTTTGTGATAGTATTACTGAAAAGTTGAATATTCGTTTACATATTTTCCCTTTGTTATTATCAGAACTCTTACTATGTTAATTTAGTATTTTGTAGTGCTTTGAAGCTGTGTTGTATTGCAACTTAACGATAAAATCATTTATTAATCCATATATCTAGGAAATGGTAATTCATGTGATGTACTTAGTAAATGTAACTATTGTGATGGAAATTGAAATCCTGTGACTAAAAAGAAGTTTTATTAGATAAATTCCAGGTAGTGCATTAGTCTACATATATGATATATAATAAGTCTATATATAAGTACATATATTATTATTCTATATACAAATCTATAAGTGCATTAGCCTATATATAATTTATATAATATAGTATAGATATATAATATAATATTCATATTTTATTGAATTCATGTAAGTTGCAAGGTTGCAACTGATATGTGCATATGCATTGTTATGTTAAATTTGAAACTTTTTTTACATGTATAAGATCTGTAATTAACTCTGTGGTGAATGCCAATGTAACTGGCATTTGACAAATAATAAAAAAAAACTTGTCTTATTATTTGCACAGTCTCGTAATAAGAAAGTCAACCTTCTCAAGGGTTGCTTAAATCTTACCTTACCCAAATTAAATCAAATGACCATACTGATACTGCTGTCACCTTGCAGGCATTTTTCTTTTTAAGCAAACGCAGACCACTGGTTTTCTAAGGAAAAGAACTTCCAAAAAATACTTCATCCTGATAAGCATATTCATTATAATGACATTAATGCCCGACTCATATTGTGATTTTCTGGTTTGTGTGGAATGTCATCTTTCAGTTGCATGAACTTACTGTCAAAGTTTTATTTATCCAGTTGTACTTCTTAGTGTTGAAAATTCATCTCTTTTAAAAGTAACCCATTGGAGATCAAAAAAGAAAACCCACTGATCCCCTCTTACTGGTGATCTTTTGAAATGCCCTCTCGGTAAGTTTATTTTTCTGTGGAAACAAAGGTCCAAAAAGTTAGTTATTAATGCAGAATGCCTTTTTATTGGAGCACAGCCTGCCACTGAATGCACTGTATCATGCTGCAGACGTATTTAGAAAAATGTTTCTTGATAGCAAAATTGATAAGAAATGCTCAACTGCAAGGACCAAAATGGCTGCAATTATTAAAGAAATGAGCATTAAAATAAATCTTCAGCTACTGATTTCATTAAACCAGCTCCATTTTGCCTCTCTACAGATGGAAGCAATAATACTGATTCAAAACTGTATCCAGTAGTTCTTTCTTTCTTTTTTTTTAATCCAGTGTCTTTATTAGATAGTTAACTTTTACTTTTTACTTTTCTTTAGTTTATTTTCCCTTCCTACTTTAGAAAGACATTTAACAGACTTTAATATAGCACAGCTAGTTATTAAAATTTTAAAAGAAACTGCAATTCCTGTAGAAAGTTGCCTAGCATTAATTACATGGTGCCAATAATGCACCAGTAATGGTAGGCTTTGAAGACTGGTGTTGCAGGCATCTTAAAAAAGGAAAATTGAGATTTGCAAATTATGAGATGCACCTCTCACCTCTTAAATTTGCAGCTGAAAAAGGGGCAATAAGTGTGAATGAACACAATGTTGCTATTTATTATTATTTTGAAAGGAATTCTAAAAGGAAGAGAAAATTGAAAGAATTCCAACAGCTGCATAGTACTGAAATATGAAAAATTTTGAAGCACGTATGTACACACTGGCTATCTTTAAAGAAATGTTTATATAGAATCCTCGACCAATGGAACTCACGTCTTGTATTTTTTAAAGAAGAAGTAATTGCTTCTAGAGTTAATATAAAAGGCTGTATTGAAAGTTATAAAATACCTTTAAGTAAATGGAGATATACTTACTACTTCCACTGTTAAAAATAGAAAAATAAAGTAATTTCTGCACCAATGAGCAATTTAATTGGCAGTTTTCAGAATAATAGAACAAATTATAAACGTAACTTTGTTACAAATTTTTCTTAAAATGCAAGCATTAAAATACAAGGGAAACATTTTTCCAATTGCTGAAAGTTTATCATGTGAGGAATGAATATTTATGTGTTTGTCTTTGAACCTTCACAAAGCTTTTAGCTTTTTTGTACAGCTCATTTTACTGTCATTCAATGTTCTTAACACAGTTCTACAAAACAGAATCCCATTAATACATGTTTTTCAATCAAGGATTTATGATCTATTTAAAGACATTTTATCAATGTTTGTAAAACTAATCTTTGTTTTGCCTTCTAATTCTGATTCATGATGTGATTTATTGGTGGAATAGAAAATCAGAAGAAAGATAAAGATTTGGTAATAGGGTCTGCAATTAATTAAGAAGTGGAAGAATTTTCAGAGGAAGACAAAAATAAGTTTTATTTCCATATTAGAAGCTACTTCTGCTGAGTATGTGATCATACTACATAAATTTCCAATCAACATGATTTTATATGCTAAAGTTGAACAGATTTATAATTTTATTTCATTTAGTCATGAAAGACAAGAATGTTGCAACTGATTATTTGCAGTCGCAATTTTGCAGTTTACAATTAGAAAATTTGGATAAAGTTATAAAACCAGCTAGAAGTGACAGCCATTGGAACTTAATTGGAAAAATACTGATGGAATTTTAAAATATAGTGAACTTTCTAGAATAATGTTGGCCATCCTGACAATTCCCCGTAGTAATGCAGAGAGTGAAAGGATTTTCAGTCTTGTAAAACAAGGATTAAATTAATAACAACACATTAGAAAAAATTTTTATTAGCAAAACTAGGCCTGAATGGCATTGCTATTAACAAAATGAGGAAGTTTCTTTCTTAATGAAAACAAAAATCTGCCACTGTTGCGTGAAAACTGATTGATTTTTTTTTTTTTTTTTTTTTTTGTTAAAAGGTGCAAATAATAATGATTTTTTTTTACATGTAAGTATTTTTGTACTTTTTAAGAATTAGTAACTAAACTTTCAGATAGAAAAATTTTCCGATTTTTTAGTGTCATAGGTCGGCAAGTATGTACTTGTGAACCTGCAGGTGTTCAGTCTATATGATTGTCTTTTTAGTTTTTAAATGTGAATCTATGCTGCATCTAACATTATATCTGTCTGAATATATGTTGTTTCTGCTTTTATAGTAATTTTATTAGGGATTGTTTAATATAGAAATAAATAAATTAATAAATAATTTAATGTTATAAATGGCATAAGGAACATTAAAAAAAATTTTCTAACATGAATTAACACTAATTATCTTTATCATTTCACATTATTCTGGCTTATAAAATATTTCATAGGAAGTGCTCAATTTCAAAATTAAAAATTTTGCATTATAAAGACATGGTATTTTGACCATTTTAGGAAATATATCTTTGCTCAGATCTAGGCTTGCTAGTGGGCTCAAGTGGCAGTATACTGTTAGAACCATGAACAGTGGTGGCAGTATACTAATAGGTCTTAATTCTTAGTGGTGGAATGGAATAAAAATTGTTATGATGTCCTTTTTTCATGTATCATAAATATCAAACATTTTTTCATAGAAAGTACTTCAGTAGAAGTTATTGACTGCTCTACCATAATTCAGCCTTTATTAAAATTGTTTTACCATTCCAGCCTTTACTCAAATTTTATGAAATGTAGACTAACGTTTCATGTTGTCAAAATATTTGTTTCTGCTATGTTTTGGTTCTGAATTGCTTTGTTCACTGTATATCAGTACCTTGGATTTTAAATGCCATATGGAATTTATATGTTCTTTATATCTGGAAAACCTTTTGTTTTCTGAGGCTTAAGTTAGTCTTAATAAAGAATTATGCAGCTTTCCATAGGTATATTATTTTTAATTGTAACATTTTTTAGTATCAATAGTATATTTGCATTTACTGAGGTGTCACATTTTTAGGAAAAGAATGGAAATAACTTCTGAAAGTATAGCACTAATAAATTGCTTTTGGAAACCTCTAACAGTTGTTTTATATAACTAGAGAACAGCACATCATTTATGAATATGGTACCACAAGCGCATATAAAATGCCTGCTGCATGGCATTTATTGGAAATATATGTTTGATTTTAATGGAAACAAAAGACCTTGATTAATTTTTGCCATTAAGATGAACAAAACAGATAATTATGGATGAAAAAGAATTAGATGGAGCAAAAATGTTCACTATCATATGTGGCTACATATGGAAAGTAGTGTATGTTTTCCTGTAAGTATGGAAACTATAGTCTGAAATGTTTTAAGCAAAGTTTAGCTAAATAAGAATATGAATTCTTAACTAATGAATAAAAGCATCCCAATTTTATAAAAGATTGTGCCGTGAAATTTCACATTACCATGTTGCAGACCATAAATTCTTTTTCTAATGCACATCATAGTTGTAAAAATAAATTAACATCATCATCATTAAAGACTGACAATGTGTCATCAACTAAGATAAATTATTCTCATGTGTACAGTAAATTGTTAAAATAAGAGAATCATTTATGTTATGCTACATCAAATAGTTGTAAAAAATGGCAGGTATAAATGTACCATCTTGACTGCATAATATCAGGTACTGCAAAACATGGAGTAAGGGATGCATAGCATTTCACAGGACTGTTAAGAGCCTTTGTATACACTGGACAGATAGGAAGAAAACTGAATGAGAATTGTGTTAATCTCTTCCACTAAGATGTCTTTCAATTGTTAAGATAAGAAAGATTCTAAAATTTATAAGGTGTCATTTATTGAAAAAAATTCTGTATTAATTTTCGTTATTGAAATAATAATTATAATATTTCTCTCCATTCTTAGGCGTGATTTAGAAAGTGCAATAAATGAATATAGAAACTGTGTAGTGAATTACAAAGTTGCACCTTGTTTGGGCTCATTGATGAAGTTTTGCATTTCTAATGATGATCATTTCAATCTCCAGAAAGGTATAGTATATTTCAGAAAAGTATAGTAGAGCAAGAAATATAAGTATGTAAAGTTAAGAAAAAAATAATAGCTTGATTACATAGATTATTTATCAGTAGCTTGATTACATGTGTTGATCCATGTCTCGAAAGTGCGACTTAGGATATGTATTAGATTTATATATAGCCTTATTCTAACATAGATATTTTGACATAAAATTGAACTTTTTCTGAAATAGCATACTAATTTTTTTCCATATTTCAATTTTGTGACTCAAATTGTGCCTGCATATTAAATTTTGTAATTTTTGGTGAGAAATGTATAGAGAAATTTTAAAATTTATCTTGATGCATTTTTTTCAGTTGCACCAAGAATAATTCACTTGGTGAAATTCTTAATTTATAGCAACCTATTTTCCTTTCCCTTTTTTCTTTGCACACGAGCAGAAAAAAAAGGTGTATCGTTCATACTTTCAAACAAAGTTTTAACAAAGTGCATAAACCACATTTGAAGTTTTATCAGTTATAACAAATATGCCAAATTTCGAAATGGGCCAATATATAAATTTACATATATCTTGGCAAATTTTGAATAAAAACTTAAAATTTTTTGCAGCTATGGTTAGAAATACGTCTTTTTTAAGATGATGGTAAAATTTTTATAGGTTATAATTCAAATTTTTTTCCTGAGAACGTATAAAAATTATTTAAAAATACAAGTTTTAAAAATAAATCATAAAAAATGGGCAAATCTTATTTGGAATGAACCTAAATTTCAAAATGTGAAAAGAAAGAACAAGTAAGTTTGATAAAAAAAAAGATATTAATAAATATATTCCAAATTCAATTAACATGGAGGAGCTAAAATTTTGAGAGCTAATTTTTTAAAAATCACATGTGTGATTTTTACAAAACTAGGCACTTTGGCATAATTTGAATCGTAGAATCAAAATATGGGAAAAAATTGGTATGTTGTTTCAGAAAAAGTCCGATTTTGTATCAAAACAATGCTATATATATCCTAAGTCGCACTTTCAAGACATGGAAAACACAAGTTAAATTTCTACAATTGGTCCAGTAGAATGGGAGATATAGAAATGCATTTTTTTTTTTTTTTGTGCGAGGTGTACATCTGCTGTCATGTACAGTTTCATTGTTTGAAAATTTTGCACACACATTTTATTGGGAAAATGTCACGTGCCTAGAAATAATAGATTGCTTCTAAAAAAAGCCGTCCTGTTTCTCCATTGAGAGAGGGTAGACATTAACAAATTAACAGTAGCAATTCTTTCTAACTAGATCTAAAATGTCTTCTAGGTTGCCACAAGGCTTGTAAAAAGGGAATTCTGGACAGTGGTATTGGCAGGGGCTCGTTAATATCCAAGTATCAAACAAAATTGCATTATATAGCAGGATTTCAATTTTATTATTAAGTACAAGGAAACAAAACAAAATTTGTAGGTTTTAAGTTGAATTTTTTATTTTTTTACAGGTATAAGAGCATTTAGTTTTAATATTAGTTTACTGTCCTGAGTTTTTTTGGGCAAATTTAAGAAAGAATTAAATATTAGTCTTTGTATGATAGTTTTTGAAACAAGGAACAACTGGCAGTAAAAGTAAAACAAGTAGGTACAGGTGGCAACTTCATTTTTTGAATTGCACACCATTGATGAGCTGCCAACAAATCTTCTGAATCCGAATCACTTGAACTAATGTCATCTATAAGGCTACGTACAGAAGAATCATTTCCTCTGTTTTCAATGTCCATCTCTTTATAATCATCTGAAAAATCATTGCTTTCGCTATCTTGCATCATCGCCATTATTTTACTTTTTTTCAATGCAACTGTCCTTCTTTATATGTTACTAATCCACAGGCCGATGTATACTATACAATAGAGAAAACACATGACCAGTCCCGCCAAAAAAACTGCAAAGCCAACAAAACTTAACAAACTGCCAATCATAACTGAATATTTCCTTTAATTTTCTCCAGGCTGAGTAAAACCATGATAAAACAAATTGTACTAACAAATTCTGCTTCGCCCGAGTTTAATAATTAACTGCAATATATATGAACTCGAGATAACTCGGGATAATCAAACAAGCGGCTAAAAGAAATTCCAATTTATTTTTACAAATAAACTCTGTTGGAGTTATACCTATTACAAATACATTATAAAACCTGTTACAGTATTTGTAATACTGTAATAATTAATAATAAACCGATTACAGTAGAGAGTATTTCTCTACTCTAATTTGAAATTTTCAAAAAGAAAAAAAAACTATAGACTGTTTTATATTTTTATTCAATTTTGTGACGAACAATTTCCTTACAAAATTGAAACTTCTCTAAAATACTGTCTTCTGTTACAGTATTTATATTCATCTTTTTATATAGTATTTCTGCTGTTTAAGGAAGAAAAAAGAGCTGTCAAATATGTGAGGAATTTTTTTTACTAATTTCCATATAAAACTTTATTTATTAAATTCTTTTGTTAAATTCTAGTAGAAAAAGCCAAACATTTACAATTTATATTTAAACTATTGTCTTTTATCTTGTTTACAATTTAGGAAATCTGTTTGCTGTAAATTGATTTTAAACAATTAATTATTTTTTAAGAAATCAGAAAATAATATCTTCAAAGTACTGTTTTTGTTAAACTATTTTATTTAATATATTCATGTAATATTTCCACTGTGAGGTGGAAGGAGTAGAAATATTTCTAAATGCGAAAGAAATATTTTATAAACTTTCAGTACCACTTTAAAATGGACATATTGTGCGCTTTTGTGTGTGTGTGTGTGTAATATCATTTGCTTTAAGTCTTCAAAAAGAATTTCTTAGAATAATTTATTCAAAAATTATTTTCATTGTTATGCACAATAATTTCACATCTTCATGCAAATCTATGAGTTTCGTAACTAATTTTAGATATAATTTGCTAAAAGTTTTGGTAACTCGAATTTTGCTTAATGAATTCCCCCTCCTCCTTTCTTTAATTTTAACTTATTAAAATTGTACTTAAATACTCAAATGTCATTTGCTATGCAATTTTGCCGTTTTCATTTTTAACATGCGTTGAAATTATCTGTTCTCTTTTT
>KK117958.1:0-16620 GCA_000611955.2 Stegodyphus mimosarum | reverse complement strand
TGTAAATTCTACAGGGTAACAATCTCTTGCTCTGTGAGACAGCTCTGTTGTTCTAAATATTTTAGGTATTTTTCATCATGTTCCAAACCCTCATTAAAAGATATTTTCACACTCCTATCAAATTCAGTACCTGTGTCGGTGCCGGAATCATTTTCTTGCTGTTGCGACTTCAAAACAGAGCCAATGATTTCATCATCGGTTATCTGATATGCCAGCATTGGCTCATTTAAACACATCATCCATACTAAAAACCTCTTCTGGGCTAAGATTTTTTTCTGCCACTAACACAGAATCATTATTATTCAGTAATTATGATGTTATTATTGGATAAATATTTTTTTGCAGTATTTTATTCTCCACGGTGCGGTTCCTGGAACCTATAAATTCAATGTTTATATCTTGAAAGCCAATGCAGATTTCAAGTCGGCAGATTTTCGGTATTTGACTGTATAAATAACTGTACATTAGGTGATGCTTAATGTCACATCTGTCTATAGCTATTTTCATAATATTAACCAAATAGCATTAAGAGAAAAAATATCCTTCAAAACAGAAATGGAATTTGACTAATTTAATGTAAATATAACTACAAACATAAAAGAAAATATAAATAGGCATTTTTTAAAGCATTTTAATTAGGAAAATGCAGAAGTTTGTTTATGAACTGCTCATTATATCTTTTTATGCAAAAATTAATTTATTACATGTCTGAAAATTATTTGACCAATGCTGCATCCTTAATCTTAATACTCATAGAACATTCCTCGTTGGGAGAGAACTTGTTAATGTTAAATTTAAAATTAGGCAGAAAGTAATTTGGCGTAGATGTTTATAGAGAATATTTTATTCTGGGGGAGGCGGGAATTCAGCAAAAGTATTTTAGCTTTTGAAAAGGATAATCCTGTGTCTGATTGTTATCAAAACCTATAGGGTTACTGAAAATCTACATAAAACTAAGGTTACTTCTTTACGTAATTTTAAATGATCGAACTAAAAAGCTGTTTGGCCTATTAATCCCTAACCTGATTAATCCTAGCATTTTCTGTCACTTGGCAGTTTTTGTAACAAATTTTTATCTTACTTGGCAATTTTATTTCGATTTTCAAATTTTAATATTTAAAATTTTGATTATATTATCTGACTTGTTAATCAAACTAAGTTATGTATTTGTATGTAAATGGGTGAGACTTCAGATAGTAGATAATGTGACAGATGTAGATAATGTGAAAACAATATCTGAATAGCATTAATTGTGATCACATTATGCAGCATCTAATATATATGTATTTTTCAAGTTTTGGAATGAAGAGGGAGAAATAATTGTTTAATAGGGGTGAAAGATGTCCATGGGGCTAAAAATTTTGAGAACTACTCATTTATTGGGAATTCTCAACAAAGTATATGCAAGATTTGAACTCCATAATTGAACAAGAAATTATGTCCGTCTATAAAACTGAAGAGAAAGAATTAGTACAAAAAATGAAACAGTTTAAAAAACTTACAGTGAAAGATGTTTAATGAAACAAATAAATAAATATTGAACCTTTTTAGGAAGGGACAAATTTTGATTCCTTTAAAGTCATAAATGTTTCATTATTTTATATTCTTTATTTTATAATCTCTGCATGTCATCTTTCTAGATTTAAGCTCATGATCTAAAGTCTGGAATTTTTCAAAATCCAGAATTGCTGAAGTCCCAATGAATCTGATCTCTGACTTTGTACTCTATATTGCATTGTATACTGTACTGTTAAATAAAGTTATACAAAATATACTATGCACTATTCTCTCACATGGAGAGAACATATGTAAATATAACAGAGCATTATTCGTAAGCATGCACAATGAGATATTAAAAACACTAATAAAGTGTAGTTTAAAATGATGTTCAATTATATTGTACTTTGTCTTTTTCTCCATGACAAAAGGTGTGTCAAATGATGATAGAAATAATTGTGAATAAGCACATAGAAAACTGAAAATGTATGAAGCACAAATAAACCATTTTGAATACATGAATATGAAATTATCTGCTCTCTCATTCAGCAGATATGTACTATCAAAGAAGCATATGATGTACTATCAAATTCTAGTCATATTTCTACTTGTGTTGCTTCTTCACTTATGCGTGAGTGCACAATGTACTATTTCAAATTCGTATATATTTTATAATTGTTTATTTTGATTTGTGCTTCATATATTTTCTGTTCTGTGTTTGCTTGATCAAGGTTGCTTTTAATCTCAAATTACACACATTTATTGCTTTTGTAATGACTTATTGTATTTTAAATTTTGCTTTATAGTATTTCTCTTTTTGCTACATCAAGAATGATTATTTTATTTTTCTTATATATAATGCAAACGTATGAGTAATATGTGTTTTAAATGCATGATAAAGTCAGATGTGAATTTTTTTGTTGTTAAATTCTTTTATGTTAAAAAATTTGTGTAATTTATTTTTCTTTTTTCATGGTTTTAAACTGCTATATCAAGTTGAAGAGTTATTGTCACATGACATAAGAATTCTACTAACTTACTCCAAATGAAGAAAATATGCATGATTCAAACAGAAGTTTGTTTTCCAAAAAAAAAAAAAGCTGATCCGGTTGCTTTTATATTATGAATGTTAAATTTGTAGGGGATAGTATTGTTACATACTTATTATACTGCAATCATGCCAAAAAAAGTGCATGTTTTTAATCTCAGTTAAACTTTCAGTACAGAATCAGAAGTATGTTTCTTTTATATTTTTAGAGGGTTGGAAAAGAAGCTGATATTTACTTGGAAGAACTAAGCTGTCAAATGTTTGACCAAAACAAAGTAAGTTTTATACATTTGGGTAAACATATTAAATATATGTAAATTTATTTATTTATTTTAATTTATACATTTTAGATATGTATACTGCAAATCTGGTATTTAACATGACTTCATTAACATCTGTGAAAAATAGGATGTGTCTGTATGGTGTACAAAAATTATTTAATGGACCAAAACACTTTTATGACAAAATTTATTTTGGGATAGGGAAATAGTCATGCTGTTACATTGAATTACATAATTTTTCAATAAGGCATATAGTTCCATTATTAATGCCCCTTTCAGAAATCATAGAACTGAGAAGTTGGCATTTTCATTAGAAAGAAAACAAGGCAAGAAATAGACAGAGAGTTATAATGATATGATTGAATTGTATCCTTTCTGTCAATTAAAAATAATGCAGCCAAATTTAATTTTTTATTTTGAATTATTGTCTAACTGTAGGATTATTGTATGAGACTAGTTTAGGATCTAAAAGGCTATAGCATCAATCACAGTAGATATAATCTGCATTGCATGGGGTGAATTCTTCATGTAGATATAAAGCTGTGAAAGCTGCTCTGTAGATTTATTGATAAAGAAAACAACATGCATTGAAAACTGTTTGAGTCAGTAAATATGACTGCATGATTTTTAGCATATTTTAGAATAGACATATTTCGAACCAAGAATATTTTAAAGAGATTTTAAATGAAATGGCTTGTATAATTTGAATGCATTGCTTTTGAGTTATAATGTAAGCATATATTTTTAGAAATGAGAATAATAAAGATTTCATTCCTAACAATATGAAAGTCTTAGTGGTATCATGATTGTTATGATTAACAAGATAACCATTCTTAGAATAAAGGTAAAAAAAGGCTTACCTTTTCGGTCGATCTTCTTTCTCGTTCTTCTCCAAAGGTATATCTGGGAATATTTTTATTAATTGAACACATCAAAGGCACTACTCATCTCAAAAAAGAGAGGCTTCTAAGATAATAAGATACGTTTAATTTACATTACTAACTAATTACATACACGACACAGAGAGAAGTTACTTTTTACATCTTTAACTCAAACGTCAATTATGAGTTCTAAAGTTAAGTTATAGTTCTGTTTCAGTTTGGCTGCGCGCATGCGCAAATCACGTAGTGTTTGGTAACAGTTTTAATGATAAGAGTTTCAACAATGATCATTCAGAAATGAAGTGTTTAGGTAGTTTGGAAAATATAGGTTTTGAAGTATGATTCTTTTATAAAATTTCAAGTGCCATTATCTATGATTGTGATCCATGTGTTGTGGGAGATGTCTTATTGAAATGATATTTTTTAATGCCCAAACACATATTATCCCAGTTTTCTGGTATAAAACAAGTATATGTTTAATGAAATATTATAATATTTTCTGTAATGGTATTCTTAATAAAAAATGTTAGCAAAGTGCCAGTTCTCTCTATTGGGGCAACAGATTCCTGATTTTGGGCCATTTTTTTGCTGTAATGATTTACAATGTATTACTCTTGTCTTTGTATTCTCCTTAAATTTTTTTTACAGTTTTTGGTTGGTTTAGTTTGGTTTGATTTATCAGATTATGGCGAAGCCTTGAGGGCTATCTGCCTAAGGGAAGGGATGCTTTCATGGAGGACTTTCTAAGGTAAAATAGCTCACATACAAGTTACACTTGGGGAAAAGTATGAAAAACGCCCAGCCAGCCAGCCCATTCATGGAATTCAGATCGAACTACCAGTGTTCAGCAACCTTACTACTCGGCCACCAGTGGGACGTACAGTTTTTGGATAGCTTGGCTTAATATTTGTAATAATTTAAGATTGAGAATGCTTTAAGATTGAGAATAATTTAAGATTGAGAATGCTGTGCTTAATTTTGTAAATATCATCTGCGCGTGTGGTTAATTTCAGATAATTTCATTTTCCAATCTAAATATCGTCTGCTTATTAATTGCATTTTTCTCTCTTTCTCTATTAAGAAAAAATTAAGACTGCGTGCATACAAAGTTCAAATTATTCAAGTTTTGGAACGGATGATAGGCCTAGGAGGTTGGCCTTTGCAACAGATGTGCTAAGGAGGATAAAAGATGATGCTGAATTTCTAAAGCTTGGCTTAATATTTTGTTATTTTCTTCCTAAAAAGGCATTTTTGATATCTTAAATTGCTTAGTGTTTTTCTATAAAAGTGTACATAAATATTACATTGTATATAAATATTGCATTAGCACTATAATAATGTATATAAATATTGCTACAACATTAGAGAAAAACTAGATCTTCTGATTTTGTGAAACAAAATAACACGAAAATCAGTAGACAAGCTTCAGCAGTTATTTCTTAAAAAGTAAAGTTCTTACAATGTAAGAATCAATAAAACTAAGTTTATTAGAATATTCTCTTTATGACCTGATCATCCCACAGATTAGTTCCATTTTCAAAAGATTTAGTTACAAATTTGCCGTTATCCCAGCCCCATCATCTGGAAATTGTTATTATCAGGTAAACTGGACATTGCCAAAATAGATATTTTAAATGTGTATACTATCTCTATCTAAATTGAAGATAACAAACATAGAAGCTCATTGCCTCAGTTCAACATCTAGAAAACTATCAATAAGGATTGCTGAGCATAGGAAAGATATCTGGGAACTTTCTGCTAACTAGCTCATCAACAAAAATAGCATATCTTTGGTTAAATATTCTTTTAAGCACCTAGTAATTGAATGGGATGAGGCCAAATTCATAGCATAAAATGAGCCTCAAAATTAAAAAGCGCTTAATCATCACTTAACTGTGTTACAACAGAGATCTTCCCTTCAACCTTCCGTACATCTGAACCTCAATTCTGAGTACAGCAACCCTGCAGAAAGCATTAAAAAAAAAATAAACTTAAGGAGACTATCCATTCCAACTCCAGATGAGTCATCTGCAAAAGCCTCTATTTTATTATCTTTAAGTGCAGTTCAGCATCTAAACCTAGAATAATTTCTCTCTTTTTTAACTGGTATTATTTCTACAGTAAAAGGTAGAAATAGTAGAGATATTTTTTCATATTAAAGTATTTTTTACCATTTTCATTTAAAGATTAGTAACTGCACTTGCAGATATCAGTTTGTGTGAATACTGTTTGAATTTATTTAATTGTTTGAAAAGTTATTTTTGAATGTTTATAACTTCTTCCCTTTTTTGGGAAGGTTGCTAAGAAAATGTTCTTTATTTCCTAAGCAAATAAGCTGTTTTTGTATGTCTTGTGTCTAGTTATTTGGCATCTCTGATATTTTGAAACTGAGAGTGATTAGGCAGGGTGTTGTAACCCATGCACTAATTTCTATTTAAATATTTAAGAGTACTAATCAGTAATTAAAATGTAAGGAAACTAATTTGAAATCTCATCATAACTATAGATAACAAATTTATAGAATTTTATCTATCATGCGACTTGGCTGGTTCCCATATGGTTTGATAAATGATTTGAAATTTGTCTTCTCATTTTGTTCATTAATACTGTGCACAATGATGGTAGTAGCAGCTTGATAGCCCTGCTTTATAGTAATAACTAAAAATAAGGACTTTTGTCCAAGCAGAGGCAACATAAGTAGTTGTTTAGGATTTTGAATTTTTTACCGGTAATCAGCTGAGTTGCTGTTTAAGTGACAGCTAAGTAAAGGTTTTTTTTTCCCTTTAAATTACTAAAATATTTCATTTATACAAGATGGCAAATTATACTTATCATCTGACTGGCAATTCTGGAGTTTGGATTGCTCTGAGAAGCAATAGCAATAATGTTTAACTTGAAAATGACTGAATTTAAAAAATTATTTATTTTTTTAAAATTATCAATTGTTTAGCAAACACTAAAAGAAATAACAGCACATCTAATCTCAGTTCCAACTATTATTCCAAAGCCAACTAACTTAAATGCAGTAAGTCGCATATTACTATTGTGCTTTTACAGGATGATCCAAAAGTCATGCAAATCAAAATTTCAAAAACTGTTTTGCTGTGTATTCATATGGAAAGTTTTTTGTGTTTTAGGAGACTTTCCTGAATGTTGATGAACCTAATAAGACAATGATTTTCATCTTAGAAATCTAATTTGAGAAACTGGAACCCTAAGAAACGAAGTGGTTGTCCATCTCCTCTGAATTCATCTTGGTAATCTAGTTTGAGAAACTGGAACCATAAGAAACAAAGTGGTTGTCCATCTCTTCTGAGTTCAGACAATGGCATAGCTAAGAATAAAATGTTGCAATAATCAATAAAGAGTGTGAGAAAGTTAGCATCACAGTGAAATTTATGTATTTAATACTCAGCCATAAAATTTGGTCTGCTTGGGAAAAACTCATTTCTGTCTTGCTCCCAACAAATGGTTTTTATAGCTAACTGCACAAACTACAACTGAAATTTCGAGTGGTATATTACTTGTAATAATATAGGGCTGATATCAATCGAAACAATTTGCCATTAATGTCCATTCCGGAAATTTCATAGTTTTTGAAAGTTTGCTGTGTGCGACTTTTAGATTACCCTGTATTTTATGTGTGTGCATACATTGCTGTAGAGAGAATCTGTGGATTATGGTATTCTATAAATCTATTTATCTGTGGTGTAGGTCATGAGCTTTATAAAAAATAAGGAAATCAACTTGATAAATAATGACTTTATTAGAAAGTAAAGCTCAGAATTCGAAGAGGGCAATTTTAATAAATAATCAAAAATATAAATTGATGACCAGAAACCACGACTGAGTCTATCTTCACTATGAAATCAAATTTTATATTGCAAAATGTTTTTTAAAAACACAGATATAACTTTTTTAAAAATTTGTTTATTACTTGTAAACTTGTAAAAGAATTGCTGCTCAAATCAAACTTCTTAAGGTCTTATTTAAAAAAGTGGGTATGAAGAAAGCCCTTTCAAAGGCCCAGTATCTTATTAATAAATTTTCAGGCCCCAATAATTGTATTGGCTCTTCCCCTTCCCCTTTCTATTTCACTGCATACATGGACAGTTGCAACTACTGTAATTTAGCTCAAGAATCAGTTGCTTAATTTTATTAATGAATAGTTAAAAATCACAGTAAATTTTTCTTAAATTACTGTTATTTCTTAAATTATATCACTTTTTTGAAAATAATTTTTTGCTGTGGCAGACTGTAATTATTTTAAGTAGGTTGCTGAAAATAACAAAGCTGAAATTTTCTGTTGTCATTTTTCAGGTTAAACAGTTAGAACAACTTCTTTTAATTTCAGAGGAGCTTCAGCAAGTGAACAGGGAGAAAATATATTATTACCTTATGAAACTCTATGGTATGTTGCCTAACTTAAGATTGTGTATTATCATACTTTTGAAAAATTAATGATGGTCACATTGACTATCACATTGCCCCTGCAAGAATAATTAATAAGCTCCAATTATAGGCCTGACAACAGTTGAGGTTTTATTCATATAATTAGCAATATATCCAGAGAAAAAGAAGGCCTTTCCAAAAGATGTATAAAATAATAGAAAAGTTCATAGAAGAGGAATCAGTAATCAAGAAAAGTCACCTAAGCATAGCTAGGAAGTATGGGGGTTATTCAACAAGTTTTAAGCTTAACATATTTATAGTATTATATATATGTGTACAGTTATTTTCTCAGTTTTCTACATAATTTCTTTTGGTTTTTAGCACAGAGAATTTACCACAGTGATGCATTACATGATGGATTTTAGCAGAAAAATAATGTTTTGTCACAGTCTTCAAATCATTTCGTAATATCATCATCATCATCAATGTAACATAAACCATGCAAGTTGTTGCTTCAGTTTTTGTAACAAAAAGAAGTCAGAGCAAGATCTGGTAAATGCACATAGGGCAGAAGCTGATGCTGCCTGCTACCTAAAATAGTTGTCATAAAAAAGAAGTATATAATGAGTTTAGTTAGTGCAATGTCATTAAAAGAAATTGCATATTTCATGATTTAAATACATTTTTATTTAAACCAATCAAATTGAAAAGTAGAAAAAATATTTTTAAGAACTGTATTTATTGTTTAAAATCACTTAGTTTGTTACTCAGTGACAGGCAGATCAATAAGTGTTGATCTTACACTTAATTGAATGACAACATGCTGGCACATGGAAGATGAAAGCATTTTATTTCAGGCATTAAAAACACATTGCTTTTAAATAGCTAGTTTATTGATTAAAATTGATAAAATATATATATATATAACCATCTTACATTTTTGTGAAAGACAACAATGTAGCATACTATGGTAAAAATGTTTTGTTCCAAACTGCATTGCAATTGTTTGCTTTCAGATTGCTGAATTTATTAACAAAAAATTAATTAAGTTCATGTAGAGTATAAAATACAAAAAAAGCCTAGGATGATAATTATAGTAATTGCTATATTACTGTAATTAAAAAAAATGCATATGTTTGGGTGGAGCACTATGTGTATTCAAAATTTGGTGGCTCTGTGCCCTCATTTTTTCACCATGAGAGGTCAGTAGCTGTGAATGAAATTTATTAGTATTTATCATGATGAGCAATTCTCCAGAATATTCAACTTCATTTTTTTCATCATATGTTTCTTCATTTTTTATGTCAATATTTCGGGTATCCATATGATACATAGCTTTGACATCCTCAGCTTTGCATGCAGTATTTCCTCTGATCTAATGCTGATACCCATTTCCATTGCAAACGAAGAAACTGTGATGTACTCATTTTCCTGTATTGATTCTCATTTTCATAGCATTCTAAGAAATTGTAAAATGTCTGTTTTCCACCACAAATTCCTTAACTTTAGCATATATTTCTTCTGTCATATCCATGCTACTGCTTTTATTGGAATAATTTTTGAGTGATGTTGTACCCTATCCAAACATGGCAACCCACCTTTTGATGCTTGAAATAGTTTCCATATAAAATAAACAATTCAACACCAATAAATATTTGTAAATCTATGCTTGCATTATTGTCGTATTTATCGGCATTATACTTTCTTTTTTCAAAAATTATAAAGCAGTGATTGATATTTCCATACATCATTGACTGATAAATGTTTAACAGGTTCTCAAAAATCAAATAATATCTTCTGTGTGTGCTTTCCTATTTGTACTAAAGGATGATTTAATCCTTTTGTCATGTTTCATCTTACAAATATGACATCATTGTGGGCTGATAATTTACATTGGCATCCCTCATAAGTAACAAGTGAAGTGAGTTCAGTTAGAGTTGTAGAGAGTTCGAATTTTTTGGATCTGTGTTCTCTTCAATGCCTGTGTGGATTATTATTTTCAACTTGTGTATGGTGTTTCTCCTAGTGGATTACTGTGCCAAGGAGTGGAAAATTACGCATTTTATGTGTTTTTAAGTGTACATAGGCGGAAAATTGAGTACTGTCATGGATAACAACGTGATCGCTGAAGCTGTTCGTCAGCAGCTTCCTGGATTACCAGATGAAGTGTGTGCGTTTGCGAACCGTATTCTCGATAAAAATTGGAGTGAATTATTAAATAAGGAAAAATATTCGCTAAATGATTATATTCAAGCTCTTCACCATGCTGAAAAAATTAAGATGCATATGGAAACTTCCAAACAATTGTTCGACGGACTGATCTCGGATATTCAAAATGAGGATTATAAATGTGACCTCGCAAATAAATGCCAACAACAGCAAGGTATAGCTGAAGGATTGTTACAACTGTACAGAGGTAAGTGCGAAACTTTTGGCATGTTAAATCCTAATTATGCTAATGCTAGTATTAATGATTTAGTTGTTGAAAATTTTGCTAATAAATCTTTGTGTAATTCGAATACTGTTGAAAATTCTAAAATTAGTAAAAATACAGTAGTTAATATCGAATGTGATACTGATAGTGATGTAGTTGAAATAAATGATAAAAAAGTGAAAGGTTCAAAAGTTAAGAAATCCTCTCGTAGAACTAAGCGTTCTTTAGCAGATTCTGCTGACAATGAAGGCTTCTTACAGCCCAAAAATCCTGCTAGACCTGCCAAGTTAGTAAAACCTAATCTGGACTTACCAGTCCAAAATAAATTTGAAAATTTGAAAGTAACAGATAATCTGGATTCTGGTAATGATGAGGCTAATCCCTCAGTTGATCAAGTTAATATTGATGTACAGAAACCCAAAATTAGGCCCATCATGGCTAAGCCAAGTGCTAAATTCTCGGATTTTATGAAGCAGTTAAAAGATGATACAAAATTAGAATTTGCCGGGAGAGTCGGTGAGTTCCTAAAGATTTTCCCCAAAACTGAAAATGATCACCGTGAAATAACCCATTATTTAGATGTGAAAAAAGTTGAACATTATATAATCACAAATAAGGTGGAAAGACCTATTAAGGTCGTTATTCGTGGTTTACCGATAGATTGTCCCGTGGATGAAATTCACGAAGGATTAATTAACCTAGGCTTCAAAGTTAGAAAGGTCTCACAAATGCATAGGTTAAAAGGAAAAACACCACTGCCTCTCTATCAGGCGCAAATAGACAAATCTCCTGATATTGAAAAAATTTATGAGTTGGACTATTTTATGTATTTCTATGTTTCTATAAAACCATACAAAGTGCATGGAGGTGTTGTGCAGTGTCACAACTGCCAACACTTCCATCACTCCTCTGAGGTATGCAAATTAAAACCTCGATGCGTTAAATGTGCCGGTCCTCACCGCACTGAAAATTGTTCAGCAAAACGTATTGATAATCCCCTTTGCTGCAATTGCAAACAAAGTGGACATACCGCGAATTTTCGAGGGTGTCCAAAATTTCCCACGACTTTCAATAAAAATGATGTTAATTCTGTTCCTGATAAAAATGTTGTATATAATGCTGGCTCAGTACAGCAGAGTAATGTTACTCCTGGCAGATCATATGCTGCTGCTGTTAAAAATCAAAATGTTAAAAAATCTGATAATGTTTCTGATAGCTCAGTGTCTAGGACTGACAATATTGTTATGCAAAAGAAACCTGGTGGTGTGAAAAACACCCATAAGAATAAGGACTCTGGACTTTATGACTTGTTTCAATTTCTGAAGGAATTAAGCAATCTCTTTTCTGGTATATCCTTATATAATGTAATGCAAAAAATCAAAACTAAATTACCTGAGTTCCAAAGTTCTGAAAATGCTATAGATAAATTATTTGTTTTATTTTCATTATTTGAAGATATCTTTGGTTCTCTTAGCAATGTATACAATGAATAGTGTAGCACATTCATATATGTTCTAAGTTATCATTTGTGTGTAATATTTTTCTCTTATTTTTCTATTATTACTTTTCTTAGAGTTATTATGTTATTCAATTATGTTTTTCTAACATGCCAAAAGATTCGTACTTTTTATTCTCTTGTCATTTCAAATATGTTATCTCACCAGCTCGACAACTTCTGTGCATATCTTTATACTTTAAAGGAAAAGTTTCCCACAGTTTAAAAAAAAAAAAAAACTTATGTAGTTAGGTACTCACCTTTCAATTCACTCAGTTTATTTAACGATATGATTAGGAAATTATATACGTTTACAGTAGGGGTAAGGCTCATTAGCCTAGGCACCCTGGCGTTGCGCCTCAACTGATGCTTCAACTCAACAAGTGAAGTTACCATGCCATGTTATCAAGTGAAGTCATATTGCCACAATTGGAGAACAAAGTGAAGTTATATTGCAGCAAGAAACTATCACTGCAGTGGTTGATATCACAATTTATGTATATATACACATATGGCTATATTGGAAAGATCATTCCAAACATATAAAACAGCTCAAGTATCACACAAGATATATTACACACACACACATATATATATATATATATATATAGTGTTCATGAGAACCCTTAGGGAAAAGAGATGGTCTCAGTGGGGAGAAGGAAGGAGAGGAAAAATGGTAGGTAATGTTGAAGACATCTATGAGTTTCATCTGAGGGAAAAATAAGTGAATTTATGAGTTTATTGAATTTTGAGGATCTTCAAAATGCAACCAATTTTGGAGCATTGGGCCTCGTTTGTTTTAAAAGCATTAAGCTTTCAAAGGTATTGAGCTTTAGCCTTAACATGTATGAAAGAACCAATTTCTTAATTAATTTGCTACTGGTGTAACTTGTGTTAAAAACCTGGAACTTTGAGAAATAAACTTTTAACTGTGTGTGAGAGAATAATAAAATATCCATTCATCCTATTTCAGTATTTGATATGCAGACTGCTTGCATAATCAACGAGCAAGTAATTGGACAGCGTTAACCATGAAAATAGCTCAAGGCATTAATATGGTCAATATAGTTTACCCCTTTTAGTGCTGAGCATAAGTATCGTACCTATGCAAAGACTAAGGGACCAATTTGACAAATTTGCGAAAGTTTGGGGAAAAGCTCATAAAAACCAAACTATGAATGATATTTACAAAATACAAAAAGGAGTACATTATGAAATAAAGAAAGAATAAAGTAATGCCAATCGTATTTCAATAGTTGTTGAAAATCATTTGAATTAACAACAATATGAAAACCCAAAAACAATTTTTTGAAATAAAATTCGATAGCATTGTAGAAATTTATTTTGAGATAGAGTTCTGTTGCAATGTGACTAATAAGACACCATTGGATATGCAACGATATATTATTGGCACTTTTTGCAAGTATTACAAATGATGATATATCATTGTTCAGCACAAAAGGGTTAATAGCTAGACTGTAATAATTTCTAACACTGTCTCTACAATACGAACAGTTTAAGTGCATTTTAATTGCTATATTACTGTAATTGCAATACATATTTATGCATATGAATATCCAGATTTTCCTATTCTTTTCAAAGATGTCTTATGGTATTTTAATTTTGAGATTTTTTGTCTTTTTTCCTTTGTGGCATTATTTCTTGGAGCTTTTGTAATGTATTTGGTGTGTTCTGTTAATGGAAATTCCAATATACACTATTTCTCCTTTGAGTAACAAAATGGTTGAAAAAAAAATCAGGTAGACACTGTCGATTATCATTTGCATTCCTTTTTGTTAATAGTAATTTACCAGGCTTGTATGATGTACCCTACTGTAAGCTAAATTTTTAGTTCATTCTGTATAGAGATTCTCAGTTTATATCCAGGCTTATGAGTGTTATGTGTGCAACTGAAATATCAAATGAGAAGAAAAGAAAACAAATTATTGTGACTAAGAAACGAAAATTAATGCCTTTAAAGAAGTAGGTATTAACAAAATTGCTGTGGATTTAAGGTGTTGGCCGAGATACTATGAGTTGTGTATAATTCACCCTTTCTTCTGTAAAACTCAACATTTTTGATAAGTTGTCTCCTCAGTCCATATTAGGTTGAGTTTGAGGGACTATTGTATTTAATTTATACTCATTTATTTATACTCATTATAAAAGATAAAACAAAAATTTTGAGTGTCATATAAAAAAAATTAACTGAGGTATTTAAGTTCTAGATTGTGTTCAGGGGTTACATATGATTTGAAGATCAAATTAGTTTTATTTATAAATAAGTATAAAACAAGAAAAGGTTTCTGATGTGAACAGATTAAATGATAAGTGCTGTATCTGAATTCTAAATTTAATTTTAAAATTCTTTTTGGAGGAATCTCTGTGCCAGATTTGCAGTTTGAGCCTTTCTGCCTCTTTTGTGATACCCTTTTCTTTATTACTATGTAAGAATGTATAAAAAGTCATTGATATTTTTGGAAAAATTCAAGAAAAATTATAATATTTTAAAAAGCAAAAGTTTAGAGTCTCTGTTGGTTTCATTGATCTTGAGTGTGCTTGATTTTTTTTTTCCATAAAAGAAAATACAAATTCATTCTGATTTCTTTTCCTTCCAAGTCTTAGAATTATGTGTTTTACTCCATGGCATATTATTAATATTATTATTTTCAGAACATAACAGTTTCATGGATAAAATTTCACTAAATTTGAAGCTTTTTTATTTTTAGTTTTGTTTCTAAGACATAAATAATGCATATATGTAGTAAGGCTGTCACAAGTTTTTTTTTTCTTTTCATTATATGCATGCAACTACTTTATTTGGTATGTTCATATAAACTTTCAATTTTTTCTCTTAGAGTTATCTTCAGTCTTTCCAATTCACATTTTATTATTGTAGAATAGTTTTCATTTGGTCTGTAGAATTACATGGGCCTTTTCATGTGCTGTTAGTATCAACAATCAAAAGAAGCATTTGCTGTATGTGTAGAAAAGGGAACAATCTAAAGATACTGCAGATGAGATATGCACTTATGGGAATGATGCTATAAGTGTTCAAGCAATTTCCATGATATGTACGAGTTTCGTTTTCAGCAATTTTAATCCTGATGATTTGCAAGTGACCCCAAAATCAGGTGCCGTCCATCCACCACAGACACTCATCAAGAATATGGTTAAAGTAAATCCATGGTGCATTATTCATGAACTAGGAGACGTTTTCAAACATTCGATCAACAAGTGCATGATGTTATTAGTAGAAAAGATAAAATACCAGAATGCTTTACTTACAAATGGAACAAAAGAACAACCTAATACCATTTTGGAACATTGTAATACCACAGAAGTACCTACAATTAAATGTATTATTTGCAGGAACGTTTTATGCAATACTGCAGCTGTTTTGTATAGGTGCCACTGAACATTTTGAGCTAAACTGCATTTTTTATCATTTTAGACAACAATTTGATTTTAATTTTGTTATCTAAGTACCAATATTTGTGATAACTAGAGCAATAATTTTAGTATGGGAAGAATAGAAAATAAATTCATGGGCGCTCTCAGAGTACATAGTGAATATATGCAAAATGTTTCAGGGCCTGGGATTTAGATTAACAGTTTCATGAAAAATTTCATAGTACAAAATATATATTAATATTTTGCAGGAGAAATTTATACCAGAAATGAAGCAACAGCACATATAAGAAGCAAAAGTACATAATTAGAATAAAAATTGTAATATACATTTTTTAGTTGACATCTTCTTTCATAAAACAATCAAAATTTGAAAAGGTATCATACATCATGATTTTAAGTTAAGATTATCATGATTTTATATATATTGTACTGTACGAAAATAGTTTGATAAGTTGTTCCACCAAATTCAGGTAGCAGAAATAGTGTACATCCAGTCAGGTGCAGCATTCCAAACATGTGACATTGTCTAACTACTGAGATAGTGATATTACTTCTTCAAGATCTGTCCTGAACATTTCTTACCTGAAGCTAGTGGGTTTCTCCTCACTATTGTTTCCTCTGATTTTTCTTTTGTAGATATTTATGTGGTCTGGAATTCATATAAAACAGAGCCAGATACATTAATATCCAGGGAACATTGCACTTCAGGCAATATACCCAGCAACAGATTTATCAGTTTCAGCATTTAAATGTAAATATGTATGTTTTTATATTTTAAATAACACATTAAAAATAGATCACTTTGGTGTCATTATTATTTGTGTCATTCATAGGGAATGGAAGTTGATTTCGTGTTGTTGTTGCTTATCTCCATGTCTAGGAATTTACTAGACGAGGTCCACGAGTCCATTCACCTTCAGAAAATCGAAAACAAGCACAGGAGACTTGTAAAGGTCCTCAAGAGACAATTCCAGGCACTCAAGTATATGTGTCGGTGAAGCCGGTGCATTTTGACATTTAGAACAAATTGGGTGCATCTTGTAACCTCTCTTGAAAATGAGTCCTTTCAGGTGTCCACTAAAGAATCGGGAAAGTGTTGTCTGAACACATCTATTGCAGTCAATAGCAAGGGATCTTCCAGGACAATCAGCTTGATACCAGGGATGATTCGGCGGAAC
>KK117957.1:48864-74821 GCA_000611955.2 Stegodyphus mimosarum | reverse complement strand
AATTACAAATTCCAAAACTCAGGCATGCTCAAAAAACAGTGTTGTCTTTTCATAAAGTAGAAAGATAATACCATTAAAACTCCAGTTGAAATACGAAGGCAAACAAAAAGTTAATTTTGACATTATGTATCTTTTTCTTGCTGTTGAGAAATCAGAAATTGCAACCAAATTTTAATACGAAGATCAAATAGTTAATTATGTATAATATGATTTATAAAAATGCATTTTTCATTACATTTCTGAATTTTTCCTATTTTTACTAAAGATTTTGGGATGTAATCAGCGACTGAGGATTGGGCTTTCATTGCTATAATGTACCAGAAGGCACACGGTTGTAAAACGATTTGTGATCATTCAAAAACCTTGCAGAGTAATATACACTTGCTGTCTGACAATAAGCCTTTACTTAGAGGGCTCTTCCGTAAAGTGCGCTATTCAAACAGATTCACATCCTATTAAGAGCATTGTGCAAATGACAGCCGCCTGCGGAAACGCAGGGGGAAAGAAGACCTCGCGTAGCGTCTCAACACGTCTTAAGCATTTATCGGGAAACCTTGCCTCCGTGTATACACGTCTTAAGCATTTATCGGGAAACCTTGCCTCCGTGTATACACGTCTTAATCATTTTTCGAGGAATTTCAGTTCCGTGTATACGCGTCTTAAGCATTTTTAGAGCGATCTCTAAAAACGTTTATAGACGTCTTAAGCAGTTAAAGGGTTAAAGTAATGAACCCATGGACCGCTAAACTCTGAATATTGAACTTGGACCAAGTGGAACACTACCTACCTAAATAAGATACGATTATAATAAGATACGACTTTAACTAAAACATATCTAAAAATTCACTTAATTTAAAACACCTCATAAGCGCCAGAGAAGAAGTATTCAAACACCAATCAATCAATTCCATTACTAAAAATCAAGCTCTAGTTCTAACTTTCCTGGCATCTAAAAGTCATTACATATTCTATCTTAAAACATATTCAAGAATCATTAATAAGTGGTTAGTACATATTTGCTAAAAACAGGGCGCGTTGTGAGTACCCTAAAATGCATGAATATTTTTCAATAACCCTAAGCAAAAATCTCCATGTTTCTTAAAAGCCTCAAGGCTCAAACAAATGGAGTGACGGAACAGACCAACTACTTAACACTAAAAAAAATGCAAGTAATAATATAAAATCACACCCATTTATTAATATATAGTATAAATTTACGGGAGATCTGGCCAGACTACCCTTACATAAAAATGCAATTAATATTCTACATTAAATTTCTCCAAGAGTCATTCATCAAGATTTTTGAATTTTAACATGACAACGATTACTTAGAATAACTGGAACATTAAAAGAATTATTCAAACTGAACTCTCACACAAAATAATATAGAAATTACCATTAACATAGACTTTGTATTTTTGACAATAACTTTAAATTCTTCTAAGACACAAACAATCCTTTTCTTTTTTTTTTTATTTTCAAATAAATTTTTTCTCTTTCTTCCCAAATTAAGCAAGATTAGTTTAAATTACACTACTTAAAAAAATACTATAATCTTACAAATAAAAATATTAAGTAACTCACAGTTAGTCTCCACGGGCCCATCAAACCATGCTGCAAATCGCAGACAACTTAAGCACTTCATAATTAGCTGATCATTAAGTCTTTTGAACTGGTCCGAGGTAATCAGTTAAAAAAATAAGCTCAAGAAAAACGACCTCTTATAGAAAACCAATGATGAAGTTCGGCAATCAGATAGTCTGAAGTATTAAAGTTGAAGGAGAAACAAAGGTAATAAACCAGATGACACTCAGGTGCTTCGGCTGATAGCGACAACGGGAATTTTCGAGCAAAGACAGAATGTTGAATTTTTATTCTTCTCACGAAGGAAACGCTTGTGTTTGGTACGAGCCATTTCACTTCCGTTTTACTGGAAAACCCGCTTCAAACTCGGTACAGTTCGCTCTGAGTTCTACTTCTCGCAAATATTTCAGGAAAAATTCTCCATTTTTCACATCTTTGACTTGAATAGGTCTATCATGCCGCATCGCAAGCGTGAGCCACCCGCCGGGGTATCAAAACTTATGTCCTAAAATTCCGGCGAACACAGCCGCAGCATCGCAAATCTTTTCAGCTAAAAGCCGAGTCCGTCCGCAGAACGCAAGCGCAAGCCACCCAAGCCAGGGTAAGCTTGGCCGCAGGGCCAAAGGCCCTCCTGCTAAATATTCACACTCAAAAACTCTCTCGAAGACTCCGATTAAAACTGACTTCAAAACTCGCGCAACAACCGAGGAAAACTCGGTTTCTCCTCCCACTCACAATTATAGGTCCAAAAGTTACACATAAAATTAAATTCTTGCCAATCCGAGACATTTCAATATAATTTAATAGGACAAGTTCAAACCCCCAAACGAATCAGAAAAAAAATCATTGTCTACAGTAGCACCTGCGAAAACTGGAAACTAAAAATTCGACCCCCCTTGCTAACAAGCGAAATATCTAAGAAACAACAAAAACTGCCCCTTCAAAGATCAAATTTACAACCTTTCCCTTTCTTCCGAAGCTATAAACAAGGCGGCATTCACAAGCCTGAAACATAAGTGAACAGCGGGGCGCCCAGTACAGTGTCCACTTTCACACCTTGGTAACAAAGGCAGGACAGGAACAAGTACAGGGGGCACCATGCCATCGCCATTGACAAATATGGTATAACCCCCATGCACTACCTCTCTAGCGTACAGCCTCTTCCACAGGGGACCTGATTACAGTAAACATAGAACATAGCACTAACAACATATAGGACATTGCACAACATACTTTAACACATAGGACATATCACTAACAATATATAGGACATAGCACAACATAATGTTACAGTATACTTCAACACATAGGACATAGCGTTAACATACTGTTACAGATTATTTACAATGCAAGAAGCTATGTTCATTATATAGCTTGTTGGCTGGCATCACCCCTTTCACAGGGGACCTGGTTACAGTAAACATAAGACATAGCACTAACAATATATAGGACATAGCACAACATAATGTTACAATATGCTTCAACACATAGGACTTAACGTTAACATATTGTTACAAACTGTTTAAAATTCAAGAAGTTATGTTTATTATAGAACTTGTTGGTTTTGGCATAACATATGCTTTATGATACCTAGGGTGTTATATTCGAATTATGTATTGAATGTTGCATGGTAGTTGGGTAGGTATTGTTCCATTTGGTCCAAGTTCAATATTCAGAGTTTAGCGGTCCATGGGTTCATTACTTTAACATGTATTTTAGAATTTTTGCACAGTTCAATGTTTGATGCACAGTTCAATGTTCAGCTATTTCAGTTCACATGTGAAATTGGTACGTTATACCTGGTGTAGATACAGCTACCTGTTTAAGGTGGTGTTTGAAGAGTTGAAGGCGCCCCTGTCACCATACATTTCACCTCTTGTGGAGTATGTAAACATTTTACCGTTGTCACAATGGTATGGTTCCAGTGGATGCAGGCACAGGTACAATATAAACTGATAGCTCGCATTTTAGCTAGTCTTTTTGGAGGACATGTATTATGAGTCTTTGAGATCACGTTGTTATTAGGTGGTTGGTGCTTGTTTCTTATTCTGGGGAGCACAGCTCGAGTCCATATTGGTATAGTGTGTCTATTATCTTTCGATGGTTGTCATACACATTTCTCCGCTTGATTAGAAATCTTAGGAATTCTATTCCGGAATTCATGGGATGGCGCACATGGTAAGTTATAGTCAGGGGACATTATAGGATGTAGTGATCGGGATCGCCCATTTCCCCACATACGCACACGTTAGTTGAAGAGATATTTCTTTTGCAGAAGTATGTGGGGAATGGACCATGACCAGAGATAAACTGCGTGAGGAAATAGTTGGAAATTATGCATTTTCCATTAACCTTGGGTAGCAGACTCTGTGTCCGACGTCCAGTATAACCATTCGTGCATTCCATTTGCCAAGCCTCATTGGCAAGTTGTTTCAGCTTTTGTTTAATTACTGATTGGGGCTATGGGGCGTGGATAGGGTCGCCTCGCTGTTCTATCGCAGCTTGCTTTAATAGGGTGTCCGCCCTCTCATTGCCCTCGCAGTTGCTGTGACCCCTTGTCCACGTGAGGATAAAAGTTCTATTGCTGGATGAGATGATATTTTGAATTTCATTTGCTGGTAACAAAGACAAGGGAACAACGATATACTTCAATTCAGTTGCAACTGTCATCTTAAAAGGCTATTCCCACAGATGTTACTTCCGTTAAAGGACGCTCCCCTTTCTGCGTTAGAAAATTGAACCGTTGACGGAAAAATAATTGTCTAAAACTTTTAAATATACTCTTTCAAATATATATATTCATTACGCTCTTCACAATTTCAAATTTAAAAATTCAGATACCAATACAAATAAAATACTTAAATGATTAAAAACTCTTAAATTAAAAACACAGAATTCGCGACACAACATCATCCATAAACACAAATTGTGCGCCCACGGCGCCCCGAAACAAACGTACATGTTGTTCCAGAATGACGTCCCGATAGATTTGGCTTGTCATGGTTCCAATTTGAACATGCAGATCAGTTCTGGAACCCAGAATATTTCCACCCCAAACGAACACTCCTGCACCAGCGTGACGGTGTCGTTCAATGATGTGTTCTTTGTGGTAACGGGTACCTGGAGCTCTCCATATGAAAGTCCGGCGAGAATCAGACTGCAAGCTAAACGTGGACTCGTCGGAAAACATCAAACATGCCCACTGTTGCGGTGTCCACAATGCATGCTCTCTACTCCAGGCAAACCGCAGGCGACTGTGAGTTGCAGTAAGTGGAACGCATCTGACAGGTCTACGAGCATATAGACCAATCTGCCCTAAGCGTCTGTACACGGTCTGGCTTGAAATTGTCGTACCATTGGCTGAAGAGAGCTGACGAGACAGGTATGAGGCTGTGCTCCGCCTGTTTCTTTTGGCAGTAACTGCCAAATACCGGTCCTCATTCGGCGTTGTAACTCTGGGGCCACCTGTGCTGTAACGTCTACTCACATTACCATCATCTTGGAATTGTTGCCAAAGCCTGGAGATGACACTCTGGGCAATTCCAAGTTCGTCTGATACTTCCAGTTGGGTACGCCCACATTCCAGACGGCCGATAATTCTACCAAGTAAAAAATCATCCAAATGCGTCCTTTGTGTCATAACTATTCGGTTAATGCACTAAAATTCTTATAAAGCGCCTGCGAACAATTTTACTTCTTTGCCTGTGTTTCTTGTATATAACTGTCTTATACTCTCGTTATTGTGACGTATCATCGGTGTCATCTGGTTACTTCATGAAATTTGCATATGATTCTTGAAGATGTGCGTAGTGATACATTTATTTACAGGTGATATATTTATTTTAGAGTTCGATTTCTGTGTGACTCCGAAATTTTCTTAATTTATGGACATGAGTGTATTTGTTCACTAATTCTACAGAATTTCCAAAAACAGAGTTATGAACTTAAAATCGTTGGGAACTGGCTTGAACACTGGCTGGACACTGCTTTGCTGACAATACTGACACTATTTTGAACAGTTTTCTTAGCAGAACACCTCTGAACCAAGTTTATATTTACCTCTGCGCAGGAAATCAAACACACTTAAGTTTATTTACTCTAAGAAAACTACTGCATCGGAGAGAATTCGTCACAAGGCTCCGCAGTGTTTAAATAGAAAAGCACTTGTATTTTTAAGGAATACATTTTACGTTCAACCTAGACTCAGTTATATTCCTGACTGCTAGAATCTGGCCGCTGTTACTGTATTTAAAAACCAGGGCAGAATATTACTTCCAGGAAACTATAAGCCGATCATTTTGCTTTCTTCTGTCGTCAAACTGAATGAAAGATTACATTCCATCAACTGTAGAGACATTAGGTTATTTAGTAGCAGGAGACATGAAAAACATGCAACGCCTTCGCCGGGAATCGAACCACGGACCTCTGAAATACCAGCTCAGTGTGCTGACCATTACACCACGAAGGCACGCTAAGAATGTGGGAGATATACCTTATACAACTAAAGAACTTTATTCAAAAGCATAACTTCATCTCTTCGCTGCAGTCTGGTTTCATATCTGGACATTCTAACACGCGCAAAAAATCCTAAGAGTCATTGAATGCACTAGGGAAGATCTAAATAACAAAAACGTAGCGACTCTCTGCTAAATATTCAAACTCAAAAATTCTCGAAGACTTCGATTAAAACTGACTTCAAAACTCTCGCAACAACCGAGGAAAACTCGGTTTCTCCTCCCACTCACAATTGTAGGTCCAAAAGTTACACATAAAATTAAATTCTTGCCAATCCGAGACTTTTCAATATAATTTAATAGGACAAGTTCAAACCCCTCAAACGAATCAGAAAAAAGTCATTGTCTACAGTAGCACCTGCGAAAACTGGAAACTAAAAATTCGAACCCCCTTGCTAACAAGCGAAAAATCTAAGAAACAACAAAAACTGCCCCTTCAAAGATCCAATTTACAACCTTTCTCTTTCTTCCAAAGCTATAAACAAGGCGGCATTCACAAGGTTGAAACGCAAGTGAACAGCGGGCAGCCCAGTACAGTATCCACTTTCGCAGCTTGGTAACAAAGACAAGGAAAAAAGATATACTGCAATTCAGTTGCAACTGTCATCTTTAAAGGCTATTCCCACAGATGTTACTTCCGTTAAAAGATGCTCCCATTTCTGTGTTAGAATATCGAACCGTTGAAGGAAAAATAATTGCTTAAAACTTTTAAATTCAAATATATATGTTCATTGCGCTCTTCACAATTTCAAATTTAAAAAATGAAATACCAATACAAATAAAATACTTAAATAATTGATTACTTAAATGATTAAAAACACTTAAATTAAAAACACAGAATTCGCGACACAACAATGACAACGCCCGTGCTCACCGTGCAAACATCGTAAGCGAATGCCTTTAATCGCAGGATATCACCCGTACTGTGTGGCCAGCATTCTCACCGGACTTGAATCCAGTAGAGCACTTGTGGGAGATGCTTGGCCGACGAGTTTCAGCCCGTCAACCTCCTCCTACATGCCTACCGGAACTTCGGAGAGCCTTGCTTTTTGAGTGGTGTAATATCCCCCAAGATCAGATCGATAATTTGATACTCAGTATGCCTAGGCGGTGTACGGACTGTATTGCATCATATAGGAGACATACAATGTATTAGCAATCATACCAGCCACGTAATATTGGTTTTTTGTAAATAGGTTTTTTTTCTGTAATTTGCTTCAGGGAGAAAAAATCGCTAATTTTTTTAATAATATCAAACATATAGCATCTTTTTTTGCTCTTTACCTTTTGTCTAATAAATAAGCTTTACAAATAAGTCAATTTGATTTGCTTCTACCTCTTCCTTTGCCTGATTTTACATTATCCTTAATTTATGGACATGAGTCTAGTTTCGATCTAAATAATACCAAGATTTCTGAAAGCTGTTGAAAAATACCTTTTACGGAGAAAACACTTTCTCTCATGGAAGCAGACAACATACTTCCTTCAATTTCTTCATATTTTCTCCTAAAAGAAATGTATTCAGTTTCTTTTTTTTTCGGAGGGGAGAAAAGATCTCGGGCTTGACAGTGAATAAAACTCCTGTGCTAAGAATAATTGGATATCACGGTGGACAGTGTAAATTTCTGTTAATCTCTATTTCCCTGTAAAAAAATACTTATTTACATTTGGAAAAGTAAAATCTCCTCAATTAAGAGGCCAAATAACTGGCAAAACTAGCCCGAAAGAGAACTGGGAAGGAATTTCGGCGGGTGCGTTATGGCGATGATGATGGCCAAAAGAATGAAACAGACGCTGCAATAGCAGTTGCAGTAGAAGCGGGTTCGTACATGGAAACAGACACTTTGCCTTGGCCCAAGTTATGTTGAGCTTCGACCAGCCATAGAATTTAGTTGAGTGCTGGTCTACCCAGCGGTTCTGTGGGTCCAAACGGGCTAGCGCCTACTTGATTACAAGATATTAAAACCTCTGTACTTCTCAGACATGCGATATGCCAGTCGCGAAAGATGCTTTTCTCCCTCACCTAAAGTTCCAAATTTTATTTCATTCCCTTACCTCTGGATTTAATTGGAGTCGGTTAAAGTGATTTCTCACTAGTGTTACTATCAGGGATAGTATCCAGAAAAAATATTGCATACTAACTTATGAAAAAAAAAGCTACTAAAATTTGGGGAAAATGGTATTATATTTATATTTTTGTTTCACTCTCTCTAGCGTTTTGTACATTGCTCGCCACCGTAAATGCAGCACCCTGAAGGAAGTATACAAATAACATGAAATTTACAACATGTATTAGCGGAGGTGAGATATGCAAATGATTAGAATTTCAGCGCAGACGCACATCACGCGCGCCTGTGGCGCCACTTCAAAGCGCTATTTAGGGCTTAGAGATTTTGATGACTTCAAGTTCGGCAATGTTTTTCTTGTGGGTTTTTTTCAAAAAAAAAAAGATCAATTATGCCTCGTAGTAAACAGCGATCATCGTTTGATCAAGTATCCGAATTCGACAGAGGAAGGATAGTGGCCTACCGAGAGAGTTCATTATCTTTCAGGGAAATCGGTAGTCGTGTTGGACGAAACCAAACAACGGTAATGCGGATATGTGACCTTTGGATGCAGAAGGGTACGGCCGACCGACGTGTTGGATCGCATCCACCTCAGTGCATCACTTCACGTGATGACAGGAACATTGTGCGCATGGCAGTGACGGATCGCTCAGTCACATCACGAACGTGTACATTCAGTCTGTAATGCATCATCCAGTGTCTGCGCTCACCATTCGACTCCGTTTACATTAGAGTGGTCTGTCCGCAAGACTTCAGTTGCTTCGTCTACCTTTGACGCAGAACCACAGACGTCTCCGCCGCCATTGGTGCGATGAAAGAAGGATGTGGACGGCAGAATAGAATGAAATTTTCTTTACTGACGAGTCCCGCTTGTGCAACATCACGATGGTCGGATTCGACTCTGGAGACACCGTGGAGAGAGGATGATAAATAGCTGCTTTATGCGCCGACACACTGGTTCTGCACAGGTATTATTGTATGAGGCGGTATTGGATATCACTCTCGGATTCCTCTAGTACGCATTGCCGATACTTTAAACAGCCAGGGCTACATCTCCGAGGTGTTGAAGCCAGTTGTCCTTCATTCCCTTCAGGGCTTGCCCACAGCCATATTTCAACAGAATAATGCGCGACCACACGTGGCACGCATTGTCCAAGGGTTCTTCGTCAATCACCAGATTGAATTGCTTTCCTGGCCGGCTCGCTCTCCGGATCTTTCGCCGATGGAAAACAGGTGGTCCATAGCTGCTGAACGATTTACCCGATTACATCCCAAGCTGCCACACCAGATCAACTTTGGCAACGTGTGGAAGCTGCTTGGTCTGCTGTATCCCAAGAACACATCCAAAGTCTCTTTGAATCAATGCCGAGGCGTGTGGCAGCGGTGATCTCCAACAATGGCGGCTATTGTGGCTACTGATTCTAGAAGGAACCAAACTTCACAGAAGTCTATAAATTTAATCATTTTATACTTGATCAACATGTTATCTATTAAATAAATTTTGTTGTGACATCTCTTGTCTTTCTTGGTGTTGCAATTTGAGTGGCCAGCAGTGTATTATGTAACTATCTAATCATCAAAGATGAATTCAGCTAAATTAATATATTACAGGTAAATACGAAATAAAAAGTCAAAACTAACCTTGCTATAATTATCTATGAAGCCGCTGTATACAGCTAGTGAATTTTTCTCTTTACACACAGACATTTTATTTATTTTATATAAAATTTACTTACAGATACTTCGTTTATTTAATATATTAATTACAAACATTCTTAAATTTAAGAAAAATGCACAGGGAGCATTTATTATTGTTAACAGATTTTAAAGAATTAATTAACTCGTTAGACATAGTAAAACGTTTCGCTGAAGAGATTTGAATTTAAAAAGTCATTTTTTAAAGAAATTTGTACTTGACTAGTTAGCCTATGACTTATTCATTGGCACTGCTAGAAATATTCTTTCAGATGCTGCTGACAAATGAGAGAGCGGCCCAATATATCATTAACTACCATTGTTAGATTAAGCAAAATTTTTTTCTGCTAAGGAAGTTTTCGCTTCAAAAACACTATTCCAAAAATTAATGGATTCTTCTCCTTCTACCGTTTTCCCTCCTCTTAGTCCTATTGCAATTCTCCATGGATGTGTTTCTTTATCCGGATCTTCATGGTGGTTTTCTCCAACAACATTCGAAAATGAAAAGAATGTAGCGTTTATGAAAAATTAGTCTGATTTTTGCAATTCTAATCCCTTTGAAAACTTGTCTAAAAATTCAACGTAAATGGATCAGTATTTCATTTTTAAAATGCCTGAATGTCTGTTCCTGGAGCTTTACGCTCATCTGAATTCACTAGCTTGCACTTTCTCGCCGACAGAAATATGTGCTGTATATCTAACACTAACCATATATGTACTTTCCATTGTGTTATTTCGTGATCATTGACATTTTGTTTCCTGCAATGAACGAAGAAAGAAGTATTCAATAAAAAATGTAAATTAAATTTAGATTTATAGCTTTTGGTTGGTGAATATGAAATTCATATTTACAACTTTTATTTGGGTGAAGAAGTAGGAATGTATCTTTACAAAATTATGTGTCAAACTCTCTCGTTGTTCACAAAAATGTTTCATATCATAAAGAAAAAAGTACTAGATCTCATGATAAACGTATTAGGATAATCAAAACTGATGAAACATGCTAATAATGGTCACTTGGCTACTATGCCTGGAGATTTCCAACGCGACGGCATACCATAATACCAGTTTTTCAGGGTCTGCTATTTTTTTTCATTTTGTAAGTACAGTTGTAGCGTCATTGGATCCACTTTGGCACAGGAAACATGGAAATTCTACAATGCCCTTGACGGGAATCGAACTCCCGACCTCCTTATTACTAGCTGTACGTGCTTGCATGGGACAAAGAAAACGAAAATGTCTTACACTTGTGAGTATGTGTAGGGATTTATATTTATTTTAAATAACCAGTTACATTTAATTTTTAGTTACTTTCCTATAAGCCTTCATTCCCTTAATTGTCAGTACCAGAATATTTAAAGTTGGTAGCGCAGGTAAGAAATGCAAATTCTCCAGTGGAAGAATAATTTAAATATCGACGTTCCAGTAGAGAAAGAGAGAGTCCGGGAAATCGCCGTGCGTGCTTATACTCAAACTTCTGTTTAGCAATTACTGCTGGTTTGGCGTGGCGTAATTGCTATTATCTTGCTGCCACTAGACTCATCTACACGCTGTAGGCTACAGGATTATATGAGCCTTGTAGTGTAATTCTACTATTTGTGAACATCTTGAATTCTTAAGTTTGATTATACTGTTTCAGTTACCGCCCAAGTTGAGGCGTAGTATGTTAGCGTCAAGTTGACGCATTGCAAATAAGTTAAGGAATTTAATAAAGGGCAGTTTTAACCCTTCCTCAGTGCAATCACTGTCTCTCAAGATTCTACACAACAGAAGAACAGTAGAACTTTACATATGTAAAGGATAATATCTGAGTTCTAATTTAGTTCTGCTCATCTAAATTAGTTACAGTTTCGCGCTATTCATCTGAATATGATTGTTAGCTATTTATGTTTTAACATGATTATTAAATTTTAATTAAACTAAGCTATTATCTGCAACCCTCAGATAAGAATTAAATAAATGACGAGCGTGTGCCTGTTAAGAGTTGTGTGCTTAATTTGAAGATTTACTGCTCTAACAAGTGGTTCTTCTAGTTTTACTCTTAGTTAAAATTTGTATGATTTTACTCTTTGCCACGACACGAACTTAAAATGATTTTTATAACACAATTGAAGGAATTATGTTTCTTCTTTCTACCACAACTAATTAAATTTGCAGACCTAAATTTAAGCTAGAGCTATCGAAAGAGTGGTTTCCTTTAATTTAACATTTAATATTGTGACATAACAGGGGTACCACTACTATCTTTAACATCTTTAAACAAAATTATGTTAAGTGAAGCATTCATGACGCTGTAATAAGCTAAATACAAGATCGTACATACCACATCTCAAAGGGATATGAATAATTAATAGTTTCAGAATGCCAAATATAACTTTAATTAATGAGCACTAAGCTGTCTAATATGGAGATATTAATTGCCAAATGTTTCATGTTTTGGAATGAATTACAAACAAGCTAACTATTGCCTTTTATATTTCAAAATTTACATGAAGATTTTAAATTTCAATAACAGGAATTGTTTTCTCTTATACAATTTCTTCCTATAATATTTCCGTAAATTTTGAACATAAAGGGGGAATATTTTAACATTATATAAAATTGAAGACAAATTTAAAATATTTGTCTTCCAGCTTCATATCAAAGAAACGGAGGCACAAAAGTATCTCCACTTTACTGACGGTAAACGCTTGAACTTCAGCTGCCTAAAAGGCAGTGACATTCTAAGACCTTTTGTGGATAGGATTAACTCTTATACGGTAATTTTGCTTCTTAATTGAGCCGTTCATCCAGGAATGTCGCTTATTGCTGAAGATGAATTTTTGGCCGAATTTGGGTCACTTTTGACCTGCTCTATGCTCAGTCATCAAACACACGGAGAAGCCGATGTTCATTTGGCCGACTGGAGACCCAAGTCTGCACAGAATTCTCCAAGTTGAGACCGCCGAAAGACAGCGTTCTTTTGAATGAGAAATTGAGACTTTGAGCTGTCACTCATGCTATCGCGTGATAGTCGAGTAAATTTCCTTTTGACCAGGCTCTGAGACGATACCCAAGTGTTTTTTGGTTAGACACAGAGACAGTTGTCTTAAAATTTGTAACGAGGCTGCAGATATAAAAATTGTTTGAACGATTACGTTAGCATGCATTTTGCGTAACGCGGCAATGCCATCGCATTACAGAATATGAATTTTCATAATATCTCTAAGTTATTTTGATGCGTTATCCTTCATTATTAATTGCAAAAATTAACACATATTTCTGTTAAAAACGAGGGTTAAAAATAAAGGGTTTTCTGATGACTGAAATTGCAAATCCGAATATCGAAAAAGGAGAAAAATGAAACTCTGGTACTTATTGCTTAAAACATAATAAACACTTTACTGTTAGGAATTTTGTTTAACGAGGATTATATAAAGAGTTAGTTTATATCCACAGAACTGTTTTCATAAATTTTGTCTGCAACATTAAGAAACTGTAATATACGAGCAGTAAGCCACGGTCCTCGTGCGGTCAAAGTATGCCGCCATGACGTAATAGAACAATGGATGACGTAAGAGAACAATAGATGACGCAACGGGTTGTGTCTTTGATGTGGCGCCGCCGCCATCTTGGACCACATGACAACCGGAAGTGACGTAGAGGGACGGAATCATGTTGAGTTTCGCTTTTATGGTGTGGCAACGATCTTTTCAAAGTTTTTATTTTTTGTGGCAATGACACTATTTTTTGTTTGTGGCAACGAAGTCTTGAACCACGTGTTTGGAATGATATCAGTTTTATTATTTTTAGTTATTTAATGCCGGATTATTTTCTATTATTTAATCTTTTTAATTATGAATCATCCTTTTTAATTATTTAATCCGTCATTATTAATCATTAGTTTTAATTGACTTAGTATCATTTTCCTTGAATTTTAAAAATAACTCCACGGCCGGGACTCGAACTCGCTATCTCTGGGATGGGATACCTAATCGTTACCGCTAGGCAATCCTATCGTCCCCCTAATTTTGTTATTTCACCTTGTTCACCCTCTTTGTCCATTTGACCTTGTACTGAGGAAACCGGCATGATGTCACTAGGCTGAAGGATAGCGCATGCGCAAACCTCACTATAACTTTCTAAGCCCTTACTTTATTCCTTGCTGCTCTTTAAATATAAGTTTTTATCACAGTTTAATTTTTTGCTTTATTATTAGGATATTTTTCATTGTTTTCCTTTTTTTTCTCTTCTTGTTCTTACTTAATTAAATTTATATATTTTGCTTTTGCAAATGCTATTTTTACTTTCGCAAATTAATGTTTCCACAATTTTAAATCCGTAGAAGAAAATTTATTTTTACATTTCCTTTTCCCTTTTTATTTTGCAAAAATTTTTTTTTTCCAAATTTATTCCTATTCATATTTTTACTTTAAAAACCATTTTACGCTTAACTTTTTCTTTGACAAAAGTAATATTTATTTTTACAAGTTTAATTTTTTTTTCCTTTTCGCGTTTTATTTTAAAGAAGTTGTTACTTACATTTTTCATTTTGCTTTTCCTTTTTTATTCTTCTCGTTATTACTAAATTAAATTTACATCTTTTGCTTTTGCTAACGTAAATTTTACTGTCGCAAATTAATGTTTCCATCACAATTTTATATCCGTAGAAGAAAATTTATTTTTACATTTTCTTTTCACTTTTTATTTTGCAAAATTTTTTTCCCATGTTTAATCCTTTTCATATTTTTACTTTAAAAACTTTTTTACGTTTAACTTTTTTGGTTTTTACAAAAGTAATATTTATTTTTACAAGTTTTAATTTTTTTTCCTTGTTGCTTTTTGTTTTAAAGAAGTTGTTACTACATTTTTCATTTTTTTTTCAAAAAAATAATATTTATTTTCATAATTTTTTCCACTTCTCAGTTTTTACAAATGCAGTTTTCTCCCTTATGTATTTTACTTCCAAAAGTAAATTAAAAATTTTTCTTTTTACATTTTTTTTCCTTTTTTATAAATGTAAATTTTTTTATTCTTTAAAATTTGTTCTTGTTATGTTTTTATTTTACTCTTAACTTCTTTTCCTTGTTTTAAACGCTTAGTGATGTTACAACCCAATTTCCTATTGGAGGTCTTTATGGATAACATTTTCTGGAACTTTAAACAGTAGTTTAGTAGTTTAAACAGTGCAGTTCAATTGAATATTCCATTTCTTACTTTTCATACTACTAAATAGAAGATACTCAGGACTTTTCCTTCTAATCTATTTTACTAATTACTAATGCCTGTTCTGACTTTATGAAACACTACGCAAAACATTACGAATTCTCTTTTACACGTCATACTTTTATTCAAAGGATTCGCCAAACCGTTTCTGACAAATCTATAATTTACACTTTGCAATGCCACATTTTTCCTCAGTTTAAAATTTTATGCTGCTTTTAAAATATATTCATGTTGCATTTATGATTCCTTTTCCCAATAAATGCGTACAGACTTACACAAGTTTCTATACTGGAAGACCTACTGACTTTGAAGAAATCCTATAAGGAGTAATAAATTTTTCATGTCATAAAAAAAACCAATGCATGAGTCATTTCTACCCAGTTTAATTCAGTTCCATACTAAAAGTATTTCATTTCTTATTATTTTACTCTACAGACATTTACATGAATATACTCAGAACACTCCTTTTTTATTCAGCAGAAGGATTCATTTATATTACTAACCCATATTAAGGTTTTTAAACACTTTACAAAAATATCTTGGATTTTATTATGGACATCCTACCTAAAACCACTAAACATTTTCTAATCCTTGATTTTCTTATTCTGAAAACATCACTTGAATCCTTAACATGATGTCACTCATCTACCACAGAACCTCAAAAACGCTACTGTGTTCGAACTTACCACAGCCTTGACTTACCTTTACTGACTTTCTTAACAAGATACACGAGATAGTATTATTTTTAACAATAATTACACATAGAATTAATATTCAGCCATGGAAATGAACTTTTTTCCCAACTTGGATTATAAAAATTTCTTAACTTGGGATATTTTTTTCAGCCAGTAAATAAAATCATTAATTTTTGCTGAGTCTCATAGCCTCTTAAGGTATTCATTGTAACTTAACTAAAGATACCCATATTTCACATTGACAATAATTTATTTAGCACTTAACTGTTACAACCTTTTGAGAACGAAATTTAATTTATTATACCTGGCATATAAAGTCCTACGTAGTTATGCTACGTTAAACGAAATATTGAGTAAAGTTCCAAGTACTGATCCAGCATAGTATTTAAAAGATTTAACACAGTCATTTTAAGACAGAAATTTAAAATTGACATTATTTTTTAACACTGAGCTCTTGCAGCTCTTTGAGAACATTTAACTTCTCACGCATAGCAAATAAAATTATGCATAACCATCATACATAACATATAATATTGACATGACTTCCCAATAATAATGGAGAAACCATGCCGGCAATCTCCTGAAATTTAAGTGGGCATTTAGCCTTCGCACTTACGTAGAATTTACAGTTCTACTAAAAATATTTGTAAGAGCGAGGTTCAGACGCTCTCTTAAAATTTCAAGAGACAGCTGGGATGTTTTCTTCGCTGGAACCACTTTTTATGGAAAACTGCCTTGTAATCAATTTTGTATAATTACCTTCAGATTTTGAAGAGTACTTGATGTTCACTAGACCACTTTGTTTAGTAAATTTACATTTAATATGCCATGCCATTCCAAAAATAAACTTCTAATAGGAAGAATATTTTCACAGTCTACTTAATTTCTTAGACTTAAGAATTTCTTTTACTTCCAAATTTTTACCTTATGCCTACATATGATGCATTTATTCCTTTCGTCTTCTTATTACTGATAAAAAAAATTACGATTACTTGAGAGATTTGGAATACTAAAGTTCATATGTATGTTGAATAATGAGAACAAATCCGCCATTCAGTCATAATTGATTAATACTCTGAATAAGAAAACTTTGTGAAAATATCAGTTTCATTGGCGTGAATAAAATAAACACAATTTTCAAAAACATCCAAGTGTCAACATAAACGATTTACAAATATATTTTGAAGTATTTAAATAATTCATAGGCTGGAAATAGACCAAAAAAGTATCGAGAATTTATTGGCATATACCAACACCAAAGATAAAATAGTTCCCAATAGCAAAGAGAAAACAGTTTCGAAAATCTGGTTACCGAGAGCGTACTTTCAAAAGTTTACAAAAAGGCAACGACATCACAAATACATAAATTTTGTGGAACATGACACTATTTAAAATTTTTCGTTTCAAATTTTAGTTCTGATATAGAAAAATATACATTAAATAATTAAATGTGGGTATTTATGTACATTTTTGCAAAGAAACAAATATGTAAATATTCTGGTAATAATATCGGTAAGTTAGAAAATTTTTTGTACTAAACATATGTGGCTACGAACTTCTTTGGAGAAGTGAAAAGTTAATAATCATTTCTAACCTTCATTTGAAAACAAGCATTATAAATGAACAACTAATTAATAATTAACCAAGAGCGCAGCAAAGTACGTATAAAAATTACTTTGCCACTCAGTTATGAACATTTGAGTAGGATATATTCAGAATCTTCAAAATTAGTACTGAAACGTCCAGTTTAAACTTTAAGTTTTTACTAAAGAAATCTCTGTCATAGTGAGATACTGGTTAAAACTATGCTAACAGAAGGGAAAAAAACATACCATTTTTAAAATATTCGCATGATATGTAATAAAAATGAAAAGCATGGTCGCGGTTCAGGGATGCGATACAAAACGTTAAGTAAGTAAAAGTTTCGAAATTAAGTTTTTGTCACATAAGAAATGCATTGAGAAAGCGAAAATTAGCAATATATTAGCACTGGAATAGGAAATAAATTTTCAAAGATAATCAAGTGGTTTGAAAATTAATCAAAAAAGTGTAACATGTACAAATTGTTTCTTCGTAATAAGTTATGGATGTTTTTGTTTCAGTAGACTGAAGTCGGAAAGTACAAATTTGGTAATGAAACACTCATTTCAGCCTTTAAGACTTTATTAAGGTAACCGACCTCGTACAACAGTCGATTTTCGGTCAAAATTTCAATTTTTACTTTATTATATTATCTTAAAGAATGCATCTTTCGCTATCAAATACAAGTTTTATCTTGTTGATAGGTTAATTAGAACTGAAGTTATAAGCAATTTTCTGTAACGGAATAAACCGGAAGTTCCATTATTCTGAACCGGAAGTGAGCATTTAAAGAGACATACGTATTTAGAAACCTTATTTATCATCAAGATTTTGTAAAATATAAACCTTTCTACTAAGTTTATATATTTTGTAATACATTTTAAGAATTTGGAGAAAGTTTTTTCCCCTTAATTTCGTATTTAGTTTGGCAGAGCTGGTATTCATCGGTGAATGGATGTGCTGCTGCTTTGTAGATTAATGGTGACAAAGTACTTGACTTGGAAGTTATTTCACAGTTTTGAAGCATTTGCAACAAAATAAACAAAATGGAACGCAATCTTCAGCACGACATACGTAAAGCGTAACATAATTGTTCTGTAAATTATGAAGGAGCAGCTTCGGTTATGGAAGCAGTTGATGCTTATCGCCTTTATGAATGATCTTAAATTACGAAAGCTGAAGTGCACGGAATACTATGGGGATGGGGATTCTAACAGTTTTTAATTGTGAAAGGTAATATGGTAAAGATTCTGCGAAGAAATTAGAATGCATTGGACATGTATAGAAAAGGGTTGGTAGTAGACTGCGAAAAGTAAAAAACTCCACACCTGCATTGAAAGGAAAAGGTAAACTGGCTGAATATTTTATTGATAAACTGCAGAACTAGGGATTGCAATTAGAAGTAATGTTGGAAACTTAACTGAGATACGGCAGGCTGTAAAAGCTGCTCGTTACATTGATGCTGTTCTTCTTCGAAGCCAATGCATGGCAAATGTCCGCCTTGATCAACGAATTGGTGCAACTATCAATGTACGATTGTAAAAAAGAAAAAAAAACAGCCAAAAATAGAAATCTCTAGTATATCAACATATATTTTAAATTTAATTAAACGTATATATAGAGAGAGTTGCGTAAACAAAAGTTATTAAAAAGTGCATATATGGCAAAACTCAAAATATCAAGGAACGTTTTAACGGCATTTTATTGCAAATTGTTCCGAAAGAAACATTCATAAACTTGCGAACATTAATGTTGGGAGCAAATGTAAGTAGTAAATGTTGCATTATTTAATATTATTTTATGATGGCTTTATCGGTTTACTTGAAGTATATTTAAAGTTAGGTATGTTTCCTCAATTTTACACTGAGCAGGGAATTCAAAAACTTCATAAAGTGCAAAATCATGATTCTGGCGGCATTCCACAAGTTTTGCAAAAAACCAAAGAAAAAAATTACGCTTTCTTCGAAAGAAAAAGCGCAATGTTTCTTAAATTATGAAAACTTTAAACTTGTTTTCTGAAAAATGCAATTTTTTGCAAATATTGCCGATGATAACAGCAATAACTCAAAATTTTATCGACAAAATTAAATGATACTTTCCATATATGTTTCATATAATCTGATGCATGCTCTGAAGTGGAAGAGTTTAGAAATATTAATTACAAGTTGACTTGTTACTTTTATTTTTATATTTTGGATGCGATAATAGGAAAATATTCAGTAAATACTATACATTTCAACATATCTCAAGAATATATAAATATATTTTAATTATTTTGCTTCACTGCATACAACACAAGTGTAAAAATAAATAAAAATAAAAAAAAACCTGTGTATTCAAGTATACATTGTTCACCGTGGTTGTTGTCGTAAAGCCAAAATGTAAGCAAAAATTATCTGTTTTTCCGTTATTTTTCAAAATTAAAATTACTTAGCATTGCGTTTTAAGCTGATTTCGCTCATTAATACACTCATCTTCAAATTAATATGTTTATAGTTAAAATAAAAACTATTTTTTAAAAAATGGCATTCGAACGAGGTCGGATACCAAATGCAATAAATACATGGGTAAGTTAGTAAAATTCGACCTGAAAAATGAGCATTTCGGGCGGAAACATGACTTTCTTCACATATTCACTTGATACGCAATACAATAAGTTAACTCTGTTTCATCAATACGATCTATTAGGTATGTACGGTTAATTGTTCATTTCGAATATGATAAAGAAGAAACTTTGAGTCACAGAGAAGCATGTTTACAAAATACGGGTTCTTATTTTCGTAGAAATTTAAATCAAAGGGTTGATATTTCTTATGAAAATGAGATATTTTTTAGACATGTTTCTAAAGAAAATAGTGTATAAACTTCTTTTTAAGAAAGAAATAGACGTCACAAGAAAATCTATGACAATGCAAGTCAGTAATCGTGGTGACTTAGACAAAATATTCAATGTCTGTATGAGCTGGGTTAAAAGTCTCCATTATCTACATGCGAATACATCAGCGTCAGAGAAGAATTAATCTATCCCTGCAGTATACTATGATAAAAATTCCATTTCTTTTCTTAATTTCTGGTTCAGCATGGTAGTGTTGTTGAAGTTAAATCTTCCAAAGTGTAACAAAATTATTAAATGAAACAATATAGGTACTTAGTAAAAATTTGTTCCCCAAGTCTTTACAAGGCGTCGCAAAAGATAAACAGGAAAGTATTTGAAAATTAAATGATTTTTAGTGGCAGTAATGTACAAATTGGTAATATTCAAAAGTGTTCAAATGGTTATAGATAAGATACTTCTCAAAAACAGTTTATGAAAACATGATAACATCCCAGTCATTCGCAAATAACCTTCGTCTCAAAACTGAAAATTTTATGCCCAAAATTTACTTGTGATGCAGGAAAAGAAACATTGAAGGCTTGAAAATGAAGATACTTATGTAAACTTTCCGAAATGAAATGTACAGTAGTATTTCAGGAAATATTAACTTAACTTCTAACTTGTTTGTAATTTTGTTAAATTATATGTAATGAGCATATGTGAGACACGGAATGCATTAGGATGCAAAAAAAATAACAAACATTCAACTATCTGGCAATGAATCAAATTTCATTGGAAATGTAATGGTATGAGAAGTAGAAAAAGTAGTAATGAATGACTAAATTCGGTTAATTTTCATCTAAAACGCATTAAAAATTCTGCATACTGATAAAATATTACTTAAATTCTCTAACTATTATTTTCAAGAAAAAAATTTCTCTTAGGTTCTTTCGGTATTATAATTGTAAACAAAAAATGCAAAAATTAAGTAAATACGTGGATAAATCTCAGGAAAAACAGTAAATTAACACGAAATGCTTTTTTAAAGTCTATGTAAATGGAAAACAGTGATAGTAATGTATTTGAAAACAATCATAGTTCATATACAGGGCATTATAATTTTGATACCATTCTATGAATTCGTGAAAATCAGCGAAAAAATAATTTATCACGTTCGCCTGCTTGTGGTATATTCTCTCTTCGTACTAATCTTTCTGCTTTTGACATGTGTTATTTCTCAATTTGTAATATTTCTGAATGTAAAGCTTTAAAACACAAAAATCACTCTGATTAACCAACTTGTGCCTAAATGAAGAATACAACCAACAAAGCGGAAGATTTTAGTATAAGTAAATATACTACAGACAAAATAAAACTGAAAATACTTCATTATTTTTCCTGCCCTGTTTAAGAAGGCTCTTATTCCTGTTAAGGTTCTTATTCCTGACTTATGACGTTTGGAACATTTTCAGAAAAAACATTCATGTTTTGCTTACTCAGATACTAATTTTGTTGGAAATCTGACATTTTCGTATTCCATTTTATATTTCACTATTGCGGTTTGGCTTGGAAAAACGTTTTCTCTACGGATATGGCATACCTCTCCTATATGTCTGGGACTGTTCTAATAATTTACATTACCAACTAGTGTTAACAAAATCCCTAGTTGTACAGGAATTGCCTTGAAGTGTTTAGTCTAAAACGAAAAAATGCACCCCACATGCTAAAAGAGAGAAAGTTTACCATAGAAAGTTCTCCGGGAATGCAATTTTTTTCCCCTTGGTCTTTACATTTTTTTCTGTATTTATCACTAAGTTCATTGTATACCCATCTTTTATCTAATTTTTGAAGTATTCCTGTTTGAATGCTTGCATTTGAATACTTTTTAACTGATTTTAAAGTACATATATATTTTGATCAATGCGTGGAGAAATGAGGAACACTAACAGCAAACGGTTCCCAGCACTGTATCTTTTCTTCATCCTTTTTTCTTAAGAATACAGCTGGTTAAAAGAGAAATGTGTTTCGTACTTTGTGAAATGTATTTTATTTAATTAATATGTGTGATGCTCATGGTAAATAAAATGTTATATATGTGCACAGAATTGTGTGGCTCCAATGTTTAATTAAAATAATGCTTTTTTGAAAGTGTGGTCCTTATGTTAAATCATACTAAACTGCGTTAAAATTTGTAAAGTTGATGACTATAGTAGATCATTATATGAAGTTTCTGTCTCTATTGCCTATCATGTACGATATTCGTGAGAAATTTTATTTGCTATGAATGAGAAGTTAAGTGTCAAAAAAGATGTAAGAGTTCACTTTTAAACAATGTCAATTTTGAAATGCGTACCTAACTTAGAATGTGCTAAAACTTTTAAGTTAAGTTGGATTATTATTTGTTACGTATGATGCTTATGCATAATTTTATTTGCTATCCGTGAGAAGTTAAATGTTCTCAAAGAGCTGCAAGAGCTCAGTGTTAAAAAATAATGTCAATTTTAAATTTCTGTCTTAAAATGACTGTGTGAAATCTTTTAATTACTATGCTGGATCAGTATTTGGAACATTACTCAATATTTCGTGTAATGTAGCATAAGTACGTAGGACTTTATATGCCTGGTATGATAAATTAAATTTCGTTCTCAAAAGGTTGTAACAGCTCAGTGCTAAATAAATCATTGTCATTAGTGTGAAATATGGGCTTCTTTTAGTTAAGTTACAATGAATACCTTAAGAGGCTATGAGACTCAGCAAAAATAATGATCATATTCACTGGTTGAAAAAAAAGTATCCCATCTTAAGAAATTTTTGTCTTCCAAATTGGAAAAAAAGGCGACAAAGTTTTATTCCCATGGCTGAGTATTAATTCTATGTGTAATTATAGGTAAAAATAATACTATCTCGTGTATCTTGCTAAGAAAGTCAAGGCTGTGGTAAGTTCGAATATAGTAGCATTTATGAGGTTCTGTGGTAGATGGGTGACATCATGTTAAGGATTCAGGTGATGTTTCCGCAATAAAAAAATCAAGGCTTAATAAATGTTTAGTGGTTTTAGGTAGGATGTGCACAATAAAATTTGAGATATTTTTGTAAAGTGTTTAAAAACCTTAATATGGGTTTGTAATATAAATGAATCCTTCTGCTGAATAAAAAAGGAGTGTTCTGAGTATATTCATGTAAATGTCTGTAGAGTAAAATAATCAGAAATGAAATACTTTTAGTATGGAACTGAATTAAACTAGGTAGACATGACTCATGTATTGGTTTTTTTTATGACATGAAAAATTTATTACTCCTTATAGGATTTCTTCAAAGTCAGTAGGTCTTGCAGTAAAGAAACTGTCTGTAACAGTACAGTGTCTGTACAGTAAAGAAAGTGTGTAAGTCTGTATTTGATTTTAGGGAAAAGTAATCAGAAATGCAACATGAATATATTTTAAAAGCAGGATAAAAGTTTAATCTGAGGAAAAATGTGGAAATGCAAAGTGTAAAATTTAGATTTGTCAGACACAGTTTGGCGAATCCTTTGAATAAAAGTAAGAAGTGTAAAAGAGAATTCGTAATGTTTTGCGTAGTATTTCATAAAGTTAGTACAGTCAATAGTAATTAGTAAAAAAGATTAGAAGGAAAAGTTCTGAGTATCTCCTGTTTAGTAGTATGAAAAGTAAGAAATGGAATATTCAATTAAACTGCATAGAAGAATGCTGTTTAAAGTTCCAGAAAATGTTATCCATAAAGACTTCCAGAAGGAAATGGAGATGTGACATCAATAAGTGTTTAAACCAAGGGAAAGAAGTTAAGAGTAAAATAAAAACATAACAAGAAAAAATTTTAAAGAAAAAAAATTACATTTATAAAAACAAAAAAAAGAAAAAAAATGTGAAATGAAAAAGTTTTAATTTACTTTTGGAAGCAAAATACATAAGGGGAAAAACTGCATTCGTAAAAACTGAGAAGTGGGAAAAATTATGAAAATAAATATTACTTTTTTGAAAGCAAAATGAAAAATGTAGTAACAACTTCTTTAAAATAAAAAGCAACAAGGAAAAAAAAATAAAACTTGTAAAAATAAATATTACTTTTGTAAAAACCAAAAAAGTTAAACGTAAAAGAGTTTTTAAAGTAAAAATATGAAAAGGATTAAATATGGGAAAAAATTTGCAAAATAAAAAGTGAAAAGAAAATGTAAAAGTAAATTTTCTTATACGGATATAAAATTGTGGAAACTTTAATTTGCGACAGTAAAATTTACGTTAGTAAAAGCAAAACATGTAAATTTAATTTAATAATAGCGAGAAGAAAAAAAAGGAAAAGCAAAATGAAAATGTAAGTAACAACTTCTTTAAAATAAAACGCGAAAAGGAAAAAAAATTAAACTTGTAAAAATAAATATTACTTTTGTCAAAGAAAAAGTTAAACGTAAAATAGTTTTTAAAGTAAAAGTATGAAAAGGAATAAATTTGGGGAAAAAAAGTTTTGCAAAATAAAAAGGGAAAAGAAAATGTAAAAATAAATTTTCTTCTACGGATTTAAAATTGTGGAAACATTAATTTGCAACAGTAAAGTTTACATTTGCAAAAGCAAAACGTATAAATTTAATTAAGTAAGAATAAGAAGAAAAAAAGGAAAACAATGAAAAATATGCTAATAATAAAGCAAAAAAATTAAACTGTGGGAAAAATCTTACATTTAAAGCAGCAAGGAATAAAGTAATGGCTTAGAAAGTTAAAGTGAGGTTTGCGCATGCCCTATCCTTCACCCTAGTGACATCATGCCGGTTTCCTCTGTACAAGGTCAAATGGACAAAGAGGGTGAACAAGGTGAAATAACAAGTTCAAGGGGACGATATTATTGCCTAGCGATAACGATTTGGTATCCCATCCCAGAGATAGCGAGTTCGAATGCCGGCTGTGGAGTTATTTTTAAAATTCAAGGAAAAATGATACTAAGTCAATTAAAACTAATGTTAATAATGACGGACTAAATAATTAAAAAGAATGATTGATAATTAAAAGGATTAACAAATTAAAAATAGTGATTTAATACTTAAAAATGATAAAGGTAAATAATTAAATATAATGATCAGTAATAATTAAAAAGATTAAATAATAAAAAATAATCCCGCATTAAATAAATAAAAATAATAAAACTGATATCATTCCAAACGCGTGGCTTAAGCGATTATTGTCATAAACATAAAGAAATAGTGTCGTTGCCGCAAAAAATAGAAGCTTTGAAAAGATCGTTGCCACACCATAAAAACGAAACTCAACACAAATACGTCATTCCGTCCATCTACGTCACTGCCGGTTGTCACGTGGTCCAAGATGGCGGCAGCGGAACATTAAAGGCATACACCCGCTGCGTCATCTATTGTTCTATTACGTCATGGCGGCATCCTTTGACCGCACGAGGGCCGTGGCTTACTAATTATATGTTTAAGATCAATCAACATTTACGGAAATAAAAGCTACAAATTGCTTTTCCTAATATCCTGTATAACAGGTATGGCCGAACTTCAAGACGATGGGAGCCGCATGATAGATTTTATGTACCTTAGAGAGTCGCAAGTCCAAATTTATATCGTTTAAAAAATAATGAGACAGGTTTTGAATATAAAGAAACTTTTGACTTAAATTAAGGAATATGTGATTAATATGATCACATTAAATGTGACTATTAGACAATTAAGCGTTTTTTCCTCAGGTAGAGAAACCAAATATTTTCTTCTGATTTTCTTTATGCCTCTCCGTTTATAATTATTGTTGTTTTATTTTAGTAGAAGTAAAATGAATCGGA
>KK117957.1:2002-48660 GCA_000611955.2 Stegodyphus mimosarum | reverse complement strand
TATTTATTTAAATATAAGTATATTTATTTAATAATAAGCTATTAAGTTGTTTAGGCTCTTGCTTAAAAGAAGAATTTTGTTTCTCCACACAATTAACAAGGACCAACATACTGAGATCATTCGAATCTTTGGAACCTAACCTGAAAAATCGTTAAACCCATTTTTTTCCCAAAACTTTGGAGTAAGTACTTTTACTGATGCCCAGTATAGAAGAATTCAGCAAAAAAAAAAGAATATGATCGCAACTTCAGTGGTATTTGAATAATCAGTAACTCTTATGAGGGCCCTGACTGATGAAATTTTTGATAATCAGTACACAGCGCATCATTGAAAATTCTCGAAACTTTCTCTCTAATCGCCTCGATAATTTTGGATATAGATAATGAAGTTTTTTCGAAAATGCAGGTACGACATGAACGCTTAACTCTTCATATTTCTATTTACATGCACATTTGTTCGTTGTGGAGGCCTTTCGTAACACAGCAGATGTCTGCACAATAGTTTAGTTCCCAAGCTCTTGCCAAATAGGTGTGCGTATCCACCATATTCTAACTGTTGGGCCCATAAAGGCGGTCAAATAACTTACTATCTCGTCTTGAATTTCTAAATAAAATAGCTCAGAAAAATGTTTAAAATAAATTATTGTCAGCCCAACGGTTACATAGTACAACTTTTCATTGGGTTACTTAACCTGTGTATAGAAAATAAATCGCAAATGGGGTTTGAAATGAAGTCTGTAGGCAGCGGATACTTTAGAAAATAAAAGACAGAGTTAAAAATAAACATTTACGGGAGCAAAATTTTCCATTTTCGTCTGAAATTTGTAGTGATCAAGCAGTGAATCATTGTACAACTTTTCATTTGGCTACTAAGCTTTCATGAACGACGTGTCAAACATAAATGATGGTCGAAAATTAGGAAGACAAAAAATAACAACAGATTAAAAGACATGTAATGCTGCCATCAGAGTCGGGACAACTGGTGCAGATGCAGAGCGGCAGTATACTAACGGGTGAACAATTTTAAATATGCCGGGCAGCAAAATGGTTCTAACCTAGTGCAGCATAACGCCTCTAACTTAGTACAAAGTAAAAAGAAAGAAGGTCGTGAAAAAGAAAAAATTTCACAAGTTAAAAAGATTTCACCAGTATAAATATACAGATTTTGGCTGAAACTTTGGAGAAGAGAGACGTTTGTATTCTGTTGATCCCTCATTGCTTGGTGTAAAGTTATTGGTATGAAGATTTGATGATTAAGGGGAAAGATCTATATCTGGAATAAAAATATTTGAAAAAAATGGCAATTAAACATTTTTACTAAAATTTAAATCATTGTCAAACTAGTGCTTCTTCCCACGACTCCAAATATTTCAGCATACACAACCATTGGTGAAATCAGTTATGATCTCTGCCTAGGATTACCCAGAAATTATTACAACATGTATGGGAAAAGTGTTCATTAAACATATTATTGAAAATGGTTGTGAAATCTGTGAAGCAATTGCATAAAAATGCCTGACTTGCTTAAGGATAGGAAATTAATTTTGAAGGAGCTCCGCAGAAAATTGAGACAAGTCTCCTAACCGAGTAAGAGGCTGAAGGTTCACTCTACCAAATTCACTCATTCACTCTACCTCGCTTCGTCAAATTCTTCCACAGATTAGAGCTCTATATGGATTGCAAGGCAAAACAGTTTTCTTCAGCCACTTTACTCACGCCATTCAAGGAATGAATCAAAGTAGAACCCTGCGATGAATAGCAAATCTTCCAGGTGGATCACAACTGTTGTGAACAACAGGATCACACAGGAATGTAAGCAGATATTGCCTGAAGCAAAATTAACATGAGGGAAGAAATATTAGGGAGAATAATTAAATAAAAATGTTAACATTGCGTTTAAGATTAACTTCGTATTAGGGTATTCGGATGACCATTACCTATTCAAAAAGTAATATAACCGGAATAGTAATTACCAGAAATGGAATTATTTGCAATTTTACGTATTTGTTGCTCTGACGATAAGCCTCTGTGGACCGTTTGAAATCTCTCAAATTTTTACAGACATAATATCAGAAATTAAATTAGCGATTAATAAAGAAACGTACATTGCATGATTTCTATTTCAAATTCCATTTGTATTAAAAATTTAAAATATATTTATTTAAAACATGTCTCAATTCAGATGGCAAAGGATCGCAAGTACCTCGCGAGCCGCAATTAAGTTGTTGGAGAACAGTATGCGGCTCGCGATCCACCGTTTGACCATGTTTGCTGTATAACGTTAGTCTCGCTGTTTTTCTGAATGTTTTCCTTCTAAGATGCCGTTTACAATTACAGATTACATGGCTTAGATTTTCCGGGCGCAAGACACATGAGAAATAAACTGTGCCCCGCCGGGATTTGACAAATGGATCTCCCACTTGCCAGCTATGCGTAATAACCATTTACTCCGTATAGCTCGCTCAGAAAAATGTGATAATATTTTGCATTCTCTCCCACTTAAAGGGTGAATACGGACAGGTAGGAGACCCAGTCGGCCAAGTCTAGATGGTGACGAATTATCATTCACTACATTTTTAATTCGGGTATCACTATGCAAAGTTTAAAATGTTTTGAAGCCAGAAAATATGAAAAATCAAATGAACCTTCACCGGAATTCGAAACACTGATTTCCAGCTTGCCAGTTGGACCTACTAGCCACTTACTGCATTGCAACATGCGCGAAGAAATGCGACAATTCCTCCCACGTTATTTATTTAAAGAGTAAAATTTAAAATCAAATTAAATATGCTCAGAAACTCCCTCCAAATTGGATCTCTATATCCAGAACTATTTCCATAATTTTTACACCTAATTTTTATTTTCATTCTTTGATAATTTTCCTTTTTCATTTTTCTGAGGACAATAATATATACAACAATAGCGAAAAAATTCATTTATATCCTAATAACCTTCCATCCTTTAAAAAGAATTCTCTTCTTAAACATATAATTCAAATTATTCTTAGATGAGTAAAATACTTTTGCCGTTTTTTATATGCTTAACTTATAAATCTCTTGAGAGAAAAATGGACTAAGAATATAAATTAATAAACTTTGCAACGTTTATTATGTAGATAAAATTTTAAAAAAAAACATATCTTGAGTAAAAGTTATGACTCTGATAAGGAGTTATCCAAGTTTTGTTCTTTTGTGTCATCCATCAACCGCGAACAACAGTTGTCGATGACATATCTGATTAGCATTTGTCTCCTCTTTTCTCATCTTTGATGCTCAGCGTCCCTGGTTTGCTTGTGATATGAGTTTCACATTAGCTTCGCTATAAATCGACTTCTAGGCGTCAGATCTGCAAAACAGGATAAAAGGTCTTGAAGGAATTAAAACTGGTAACACTCAAACCTGGCATTGTCTTAAAGACCACGTAACGCATCACATTTCTCACTTTATGATACTGTATTGATTTTAAAACAGGGAAAACTTAGTAAATCTGGGTAACTCAGCAGCCCATTTAAAGGAAAATGATGTAATTTATATATCTTTGAGTTTTCAGTAACTTCGGTGAAGAAGGTAATTTTAAATTTCTCTCTGCCAGATGTATTCATGACAAATTCTTGACAAATTAAAACATTTTCCTCATATTTGTTGAAACAGTGATTAGTGCAATATATTTTAATAATGTTGAGATGGTACTGATTTTATCTATATGGTCTAATCAAATTTTAGTAATTTAATTGAACTAGTGATTCTTGTTCTAGCCATAGTTATTTGAATATCAAAATTAATTTTTACCGCAGCACTGGTCAAAAAACATTCTTAAATTTGCCGCTATAAGATGCAATCAACAATAATTTTATATCAATGGACTATTTAGAAAAATAGAGTGCATTTCAGCAATCTGTCAGCTGTGAAAATTTAGTGCCAGTTCAGAAAGAAATATTATTGGTAATGCTGTTCTTCCAAAATTCATCTAGGAAATTTTTCAGAATTTGCATATGAATTTCTCTATACTAATTAGTTCTCTAATAGTCTTTCTCAGCAATAATGCAGTTAATAGAAGAAGTTTATATTATTAAGATATAAGAGATGTTTATAATAGATGTACCGTTTTTTCCTTTACTATTGAAATTAATTTTATGCATAATGCACTAAGTTGCTCAGAAATGATTCTATTAAATGCTGATTGCCACACAAAATATTTATAATACTCTCTTTTAATATACATTTTGTAGCAACTTTTAAACAGGAAAAACAAGTTTGGATACTCTTTATATTAGGAATAATTTTTAAAGAACTAAGTGAATATTATGCATAATCTATGGAATCAACTGACTTATTTTCTAGTCTATTATCAATATGACGGACTCATCCTTCAGAATGATGAATGATACTTATAATATGTATCATTCATCATTCTTACTTATAATATGTATTATTATAATATGACACACAAACAAATTTTTCGACTTTCATGCTCAAGTGCACATGTAACTAAATGATCAACCTCCTTTAGAGTGAAAGGTAAAAAAAAAACAAGTTAATAAGAAACTTAAAAGTACTGCTTCTTTTCGTTCTGACGAAAAGAACATCAAATTGAAATGAAGCAGGTAAGTATGGTTGACAATGCTAAAGCTTAATGCTTGTCAGTAGGTAGATGCCACTGATTTTTTTACAGTTTAGAAATGAGGGTTAAGAGGTTTCTAAGGGAGCTAACCGATTGCTAATTTCCTAAAAATTTAGTTTAATTAACGGGTAAAAATGTAGTAACGGAAATACATTTAGCTGTAAAACAAACCAGTCAAATGAATGTTTGAAAGCATTACAAGTTTGCAAGTATTACTGAATGAGATTCTTTCTCAAATGTGTTTATAAAAGTATCGTTATGAATAAAGAAGGCAAATAATTACGTAGGAGATAATGTAAAATCTTCTCAGATGCTAAACATCACAAATCTCTGAAATGATTCATTTTGAAGTTTCTTTTCTAAGTTATTGTAGTTACGGACAGAGATACATGCTCTACATTTTACGTTAAACAGGTACAGTCAATGTTTACTGTCTTCCGTCAGGAATTCTGAAGAATATAGCAATATGTTGATAAAAATTTAAAATTTCACCAAAGTATAAATTACGTTTAAAAATGCATTACTTATCTAAATACAAGACAGAGTCTCTGAAGTTGTCTTTGATGAGACGAACGTTGTTTGACGAAAATATTTCTGAGTTAGTTATTTATCATTTGCGGGGGGAACATAGAGCAAGAAAAGATTTTAAATCGACATACGACAACTCCAATCTGATCACCATTAGAATTCATCTCATTATGACTGAAACATATTTATAGCTTACTTGATCACTGATAATGAAGCAAAAAAGAATTAAAAGATATAGAAGTTATTTTTCTTTTCACTAAAATTTGTTAGCAATGAATAGACAATTTTTAATTTTGGAGTATCGATAGAGAAAAACAGATATATTTTGAAGCAATAGAGATATAATTATTTAGGTTTAAGAGGGATTGAAATCAAGCAATACTGAACGCATTAGGATTCTCTTCTTGTATTTATAGATACTAGAATACGTCTGATAAAAATAATGACCGTATAAAGTGTTTTCAGATAAATTGTGTAAAGATTTTCTTGTTTTTTCTAGAAAAAGCGTGGTGTTCCGAAATATTTGTTAATTTATCATGAAACCAACAGCCAATCATGAAAAAATTCAGCTATGAAAGATAAATCAGTAAATAGTTTAGCAGTAAAAGAAATTAGTAATGAAATTAGTAAAAGAAATTAGTAATGAAATTAGTAAAATAAATTAGTAATAACTATGTAAAATCATGTTTAGTAAAATGTATTTCTAGAGTTTTGGAAAGATAGCATTTCCCACCTTCAAGAAAAAATAGCCTATTTTTTTTCTGAAAGTTAAACAATTCACTGAGAGTTAAATTAAATAGAGAGAGGTTTTTATGATCAGCGTACTCTTGTTTATGATCATACAGTAGGAAAGGAAATAATTTTGATTTAAAATAGGCAGAAAAGAAGCTTGACTGAAAAAGCAGACTTCTAGCTCATTTTCATAGAAAACAAAATGAACTTCTTTATCTGGAAGAAATTAGTTACGAAAAACTTGTAAGGTTTATCCTAATTTTATAACAGTTATTTTAAGTTTATGCACCTTTCGTATCCCTTCTAGCTTCAGCTTACAATTTACTACCAGAATGTACTTTCAGAAACGCGGTTAATGCAAACAAGTAACAATAGTATTTAAGTCGAAGTTTCACTGACTTCGTTCTAGAGCCTGAGTTCCTGACTAGCGGGCGATTGTCTTTGGCTACATCTCTCTCTAAGCTATTGCTACGCTCGGTCTTACTTTAGGCCATTGATTGGCTTCGCCTAGTGAATTGAGATTTAGGGGCCAACTACTTAGAATCTTGATAGCTTCGACTATATCTTTCAGTAGCTTTAGTTAAGATTAGTTAAGTTGAATTTCATATTAATTTGAATTCAAGCCCAAGTGAAGGCTTTTCGGTACGCTCTGAGTTAGGAGCTGATTGTGCCATATTTGTTTTGAGAAATAAAGAGTAGTTAACCCTTCTTGAGTCTTACGTCTCTGTTTACACACTTACTTGTTTAGAGTCTTACGTCTCTGTTTACTCTAACACTGATAAGCGATTATTCGCTTTTCAGTGTTAGAGGTTTCAAGTATTGAACTGTGAAATAAGAAGGTGAAACCCCACAAACGTATGGAGGAATAAATAAATTTAAAATACAGAAATGAATATATTTTAATTTTGCTATGAAAGGAAAATTAAGTCATATGCTCAGAGGTATCAAAGGGGCTGTTTTATCAAAATATTTTCCAAATAAAAATGAATGAATAACATGTGAAAATTTGAAGCAATCGCATAAAGTAATTTTGAATTAAGAATAAAAGTTGCTTATATATTTCAGGAAAAAATATATTAACCCTCAGCACAAAATAAAAGTATTTGAACTGAAAGAGAAATTATAACTTTTGAAGATATAATGATATTAAAAGCATTCACATTTTTGTTAGTTATATAACAAAATGAATGCTTTTGAGGTCTTAATAAAATATTAATAGAATCTAAGATTTTATAAGCGTGAGTTGGAAAGTGAAATAGTAAAGCACGTAACATTAAAATAAATCTAATGATATATGGCACATTTCTTAGGAAAATTCAAGAGATGAGCAAGTAAGCAACGAAAAGAAAATTAGAAAGAAATGCAACAGGCGAAATTAAAGAAACTAATGTGAATGAAGGATCAAAGAAAGACGGACAAGAAAGAAAGTATTTCCTTCGGGAGGAAATAGCAAGAAGCTGGAGATTAAATAAAAAGGAGAAGAAGAAAACAAAAAAGTCTTACTGATGGTTTGGTGATGAAGGAAGAATTTTTTTTCCTACAACGTTAAAAATAAAACTCAATTAAAAAAGGGCATGGAAATTTCAGAGGTGTAATTGGAAGGTATTAAATGGAGAAAAAATGAGAATGAAAATTTACTCTAGTACTACATTTTAAACACTTAAAAACTAATTTAGATTTAAAAGATTACGTGGAAAAATAAGATACATTAATCAGAACTAAACACGCATTCCTCCAGAAAGGGAAGGAAAAGCATTTAATTGAAACCAGTTGCTGACATGTACTTATTCCTGAGTATTAATTGAAAAGAAATTATGTATTAAATGCTAACAGCTTTAGAAAAATTAAAATAAAAAAAAATTGATTAAGAGCTAATGACTAACAACTGAAAATTCAAATACATTAGAAAACTGAAGCGAATTTCATTAGAATGTGAAAAGGAATTAAATGAAGCAGTAAACTTTATTGAAACATAATAAAAATTAATTAAAGATAAAAAATTAATTGAAGATGAGAAAAGAGGAGTTAAAGCAGAACAGAATGGAAGGTTGGGAAAACAGTTAAATTTTTGTTAGATTGTGACGTTAAATCTGTTACAGTTCTGCAATATACTAAACTAAGTCAAATCAAGCATGGAAAACGTTTTTGAAGCTTCTTAGACAGTGCTACTTAAAGTGCAATAAACATGGATATCTTTTAAGGCCAGTCTTAGTGAACAGAACACATGATAAAAATACTTGAATTACAATATTTCCTTTGGCTTTTAACAAATGTGGAAAATTTTGTCTTGTTTTTATAGTCTCTGACAAGGAATTAGAATATCTAATTTTGCCTAAATTTCGTTCCATTGATGGATTGGATTATTTAACTTAGGCAAAGTGCAGAATAGGTCTTTGTCTCTGACCGAGTGAACACTAATGTCTACTACCTCTCTTCTGCTAAAATAAAGCGCTCCAGAAGGTGTCCAGATAGGCAGGGTTTGAATGCACCAATTTCGTTAAAGCTTTATAGACACGAACTTTATGCTTTGTTGTCATGCACAGCCGTGCCTACATAGTTTTTCAACCTTAGGAAAAGTGGTAAATAACACTCTTTATACAATACAATGATCCAGCCACTTGGTAGCAAAAATAAATAAATGAATAAACAAAAAAATGAAAAAATATATTTGTGTGTATACGCAAATACAGTGCAAGTTAATCATAACTGTACACGTTTAAATTCGCTAAAGATAACTATTTCAAATCATAATGCCATAATTTTTACAGTAATATTTAATTATAGCTTTCATATACAGAAAAACAACACATACAACGAGTCGCAGTTTTGAAACGAAATCTGCTTCTTGATAAATGGCTCACGGCGTTGAAATAATTATAAATAGTAATGTAACTAATTTAAAAATTATTGTATTAATTTCTTAAGCATTTTTAGTAATCTAACTTTTCTTGCTTTCAACAAAGCAAAGTCATCAAAGGCATCAAGAAACAACACACTGATTATCATTTATGTTCCTAAGCAGTTATTTTATGTTATTATTCTTTCCTATCGATCTAATTTCCATTGCCCTGCCGGAATGTAAATTTCTAGCTCGCGCAATATTAAAAATTAGATAGAAAGAAGATACTATTTAAAGAAAGGTTCATGACGTGTGCCTGCCTGAAAGCCACGTTGCTGTTTCATCTGTCGCGGTATCTGTTTCGTTCAGTTATCAGTTGCTGCGGCGTTGAGTTATTCTTGTCGTTAAGCTTGTTTATGTCGACTTACATCAGCGGTCGAGCTCTATTCTGTTGTTGTTAAGCCATTATTTTCATTAGTTTTAGATTATCCGTTATCTTTCATTTAAGCCATAATTGTTGTTTTCTGTAAGCACGAGTTGGTGCCAATTGTTAAACTTTATTAAGTTAATTAAAAGGTCATTTACACCCTTTCCCTATCTCTGCGCCACTTACAAGACATAGCTATAATTCACAGATTTTCCTTTAGAGTTTTAGTCTAATTTTATGATACCTAAGAACACCAAACTCTATAAACATTTTGAAAATCCACTTGATCACTTTATTCATTTTCTGTGGACATAATACCCGTGTTTGAAAATTTTCTTTGACGAAGAGAAGATCTTGTAATTTTTTTATTTTTTTATGTTTGCTGAAACTTCTTTCGCCGCTAGTAGTTTCGTCGCTTCCAAATCAGAGTGTCGTTGAACTACTTATATTCCTAAATTATTTGTAAAAGATCTAATCTTGTAGCTTCTTTAGTGTCCAGAATTATTGAAATAACGTAGGTTTTAAAACTGAGTATTTCTGATTGAATATCTGCGTCATCTATATTACTCGGATATTTAAGTCCTAAACTGTTTGTTGTTAAGTAACATAAATCCAATAACATTAATTTTCGACAAGCTAGAAACTAAAATTGAAGTATTTCGCTTAACTTTTCTTGTGCCGTTTTCAGTTACGAGATTAAAACGTCTAACACTTCTTTAAGGTCTACAAGTACAAATTATTTTTCCTTAAATATTCGCTATTTTATCAATTGATTCTTAACAATTTGTTTTCGTTTCTGTTCAAATTTTGTTAATATATTTATCTCTAAAGCTAAATACTAAGTACTTTCTCAAGAATATTTCTTGAAAATAGTTTCCCTTACTTCCTGTAAAGAAAGGCATAATCCATTATTCGTGGGGCTTTAAAGACAGTAATAGTTTTTGATACAAGGATTTTATTAATCTTTTCTGTTTCGTTCAGTATTAACATTCTCTTAAACAACAAAACAGAAACATTTAAAAGCTATTTCCTTCAAGATGCTATAATTTCTATCCGTCTTCATAAATTTATTATTTAATGTCACATCTTTTAACAACCTTTGCTTATTTGTAGATACAATTTATTAACAGCATTTGTTCTTGATGCCCATCGCATATTCGTGCTACTTTGAAAACAAGAATACGGCTATAAGAATTACGAATGGTTTGGAGAAAAATGTTTTGGATCGTGTTGTTTTATAACTTAAAATATTCCACACTTTAATATGTGTTGTTGATAGTAACACTTGGCCAACCAGACACTGGTCTCCAAACGACTGTCTGATTTGTTTGGAATTATTTCCTCATTCAATAAATCGTAGAATGATCAATAGCTGAGAAAAGAGAGACATCTTAGACTGCTTTTCTGCCTCAATCCATTCGACTGTATTCCAGGACTCAGTATCTGTCATTCGTCTTCTTTCAGGCATAGAAATGCGAATATCATAAACAATTACCATGCGAAAGTTATAAGACTTTGCATCCGCATTTAAGGAATCTCTTCAAATCTTTCAGAGTGCTGGCGTATCCGTTGACTGTCTAATTAGTATATGTTCAGACAGTAACTCTCGATTGGCTATAACATACGATATTTACACACTACCATCTGCACCTGCAGCAATTTTCAGTCACTCAAATTCAACTACACTTTCCAAAAAATTGCTAATTTGCGTTACGTGCTTAACGTTTGGAAGGCAGTGTAGCTTACAAATGCTCAAAACGCATTACAACTCTTAAAACCCTCTCAGCGTTACGGCCGTATTTTTTCGTATAGAAGGCTGCCTTCTATATTCGTTACACATGAAAATTTCTGCTATTTTTTAATATATCTGATTTAGGTTTGGATTTATATTGGAAGAAAAGAAATCAAGGTACAAAATGAAAGAGTCATTTTTTAATAAAAATCAAGAAAATAACACTTGTTCATGACATTTTGAGGAACTTTGAAATTTCAAGGCTAAACCCGTAACGCTCGGAGGGTTAATTTTCCAGAAATATCCGATACAATTCGTAACACTGATGGAAATTAAACATGAATTTCATGCTAAAACATTTAGATTTCCTAAAATTATATTAACATACTTCCAAAGTTAATTCGAATTTTATAGCTTCTTCATTTCCCTTTTCTACCCATTTAACATAGATCAACAAATAATTCTTTTCAATATGTTAATTAAAACTTACAATTTTTAGTTTAAAAATATTTTTAATTGAGAAAATTTTTAGCAGCTATTAAATAATAATTGTGTGCTTTTAGTTCTTCCGTTAATGTTCATATTAACAAGTGGCTGAATGGGTAACTCTTGTACCGTCCGGAACTTGAGCCTAACGCTAAGCTCAAATAAACCTTTCCTGGAATATAAACTAACATAAGCTTCCTTGAAATTGAGACTAATATATTATATGCCAGCTATCTCTAATTTAAATATGTTCAGTTTAACGGCTATCAGATAATTTTTGTGTATGTTATCTTTTCATGATTTCTCTTTAACATGGTCACGTTTTTAAAATTAAAAGGAGATTTAGTGATGCTTCCTGTTTTATCTGCTTTTACTCTGCCTCATTAGTCAGCTTAGGAAGTCCAATGTGTTAAATTTCGCGAATGTGATAGATATTTGTGATAAATTTTCATTGACAGCAATAAATAAGTTTGTTGCCTGGTCTAAGAGAGTCTCATGCTTAATTTCACATCTTTTTCTAATTTTAAATTGTTTTTATTATCTTTAAATCAGCAGCATTAAAGCATTCACTTTTTCCTCTTACTTCATTCTTCAGTCTCTTCGAAAGTGTGTTTTTAAAAATTTCTTAAGTTGGAAACATATTTTAAGATGTATTTTTATATAGTTACATTAGCATCATAGAAGAGCAACCAAACCTTTTATATCATTTTCTGTTAAATTAGACTTAACCGTAAATATATTACTTAAGGTTACCACGGAAATTTTAAATTTCAAGCCTCCTTTTTTATTTTTTAATACTAAACAATTCATTTTATTGTTTGATCGTAAACAATTTTCATTGAGTTCAAATCAAAGGAAACTAGAAAAGAATTCCCGATATCTTCAGCAGAGTGTTTTCTATGCCAATTTAGCTTATGCAGTAATAAGTATTAATATGAACAAGAGTAAATTAATTTTAATACATTAGTTCCAGTAATGAATTTTAAAGTTAGAAAGCAGTATACATAGCAATGCGAAATCTCAGCATTTTTTAGAATTTAAAACATAATACATTCAGTACCCCTTAATGCATTTCAGAGCTAGAAGTTAATAATTATATTTTTAAAAAAAAACGAATTTCTAAAATTTCAGTAGCTAATTTGGCGTCCTTTTTAATTGTTCACTCGAGAAACCCTTACACAGGTTCTGGCCCCATAAATTCGAAACCTAATCCAGCGCCGTGGTCAGCTAGCCTTCGCTAGTCATCATACCATTCGGGTTTGTCGAATTCTAAATAAGTAATAATTTTTAGTTTCGTCACATTGTGAAAGGCTATGGTAACTTAGTGGTAAAAAGCAGGCATTGCAAACAAAATTCACGGTACTCAGAATGCTTGCAATTTAACTAGATCTTTTATTTATGTTATTGCTTCGCTTTTATTTTGCAGAAAACGTTTCATTAAAAATTCTTTTTAAAGAAGTAACAAAACAAATTATGCGACGCGAAATTTCAAGAATTCTAATTTCATCTCCTGATTTATCGAGATTTGAGAGCAAATTTATTTGAATTTACTCTAATAAGAGACTTGCAGTTATTTCTTTTTACGGTATTAATTTTCTTTTTACTTTGGAGGGACAGGGAATTCGCAAAAGCTAGTTTTGAAGGAATAACACGAAAATAATCTGAAACCAAAAATGTCATCAAAAGGGGGTATTTATTTGTTTAGTTTTTGATTTATTGTGTTTTAAGCATAAGTATTTGAAATTACTAAGAGAATACTTATCGTATAAAAATTTAAAGTATAAAATAATTTGGCAAAGAAATACTGAGCAAATAATAGTTTAAATAGTTCAAAGTATGTTTTTCTTCAGAACCTCGAGAGAAACATATACATTCTGTTAAAGTTTTTAATCCCGTCTTGATATTTGATTATCCAGACGCGAATAGTTCATATTTAAATATTTTCTCAAAAATAGCAAGATTCGGCTGTTGGTGAATCAAAGAATAAATTTCGTTAGCATCTTCTAGTCAGGTCATTTTAAATTTTTAGGAATATACAAATTACTTTTTGAAAATTAGGATTTGATGAGGAATTTGATTTCACCGTAGAAATGCACATAAGGCCGATAATATCAATTAAGAAAAGAATTACAGATAATTATTTCATTTTTCGCATTAGTCTTTTAAAACTTTCTCCTGAATACATTCCGAACGAAATATATAGAAAGAACAGAGCTAGATTCACCGCAATTAGAGCTTCGGATCTGTCTGTAGAGCCTGAGCACTATCTTCTAGAGTGAAGATTTCAAGTAATATATAGGTTAGTTATTACTTTAAACTCTATTTGCTTCCTCATTTCAGAAAGATGCGTGGTAGACCTTTGCAAACACATTTCTTTTCATATCCATATAATTGTACTAAGTGTTGATGGAACTGAGAAAGTTTGTGCGCTTTCCTACTGAGAAATAATAATAGAAAAAGTAATTACGAAAATTGTTAGTTTTGCGTTATAAGAGTAGATATATTTATTTTGTCTTGATTTCTTGAAATATAGCTAAAATTTATTTTTTGAACGATGAATATTGTCTATCATACACAAACGTTCTTATATGAAAAGTAAATTGAAACAATATTATAGTATTTTATATAGTTTTCCAGCAATAAATGTGTCCAAAGGACACGAATTTGGTTTTAAAATTTATTTTAGGAAATAAATATTTAACGTTTAGAATATGCAGATAAAAACACAAAATTTGGATAAAAGAGTAACTGAAAATGAAGCAAATTCAAATGCTTAAATGAAAGATGGTTAAATGCAAAATTAATCATTCTGAAATCTGCACAAAATGCTTAAATGGATCATCAGAAACTGAATAGCTTCTCTTAGGCTTGCGAGAAAAGATGAAGCTGAATTACACAAAAATTTATGAAGACGATTTTTATAGCAATTTAGCATGAAAAGTGATTTAATTTTCATATAAAATACTAGAGAAGCTAGAAGCTAAAGGAGGAGGAAAAAGAAGTTAAGTTATTTGTCTTTATAGTGTGAGAACAAAGGAACGAACATTTTTCAATAACTCTTAGCATTTCACTGTTAATTAAAGGTAATAATTACTTTTATAGCTAAAATTCACAGTATTCTGCAAAAATATATTTGCAGAATACTGTGAATTTCCATATCTTAGTCATCAGTGGAAATATAAAGATGCAGGTCTGTTTAATAGTAAAGCTTGAAAGGATGTCTTGAAAATGCAGAAATATACAAATGATCAAAAACAAACGTTGTTTTATAATTTACTATTTACGACATATAAATATTAGGGATTAAATCGGAGAGGGCAAGAGGATCAGAAAATGCGAATGGATGAATTCAAAGACTTACAACGTATTTTCTCCCTACTTCCAGCATGCCATCGTGGTGTTAGGGTAGCATACTCAGCGCGTATTCGAGAGGTCCAAGTTCGAGTCCTGGAGAAGGTATTGCTCACTTTTCCCATCTTCTGCTTAAAATAACCAAATGCCTCTACAGAGTAATTAGGTTCATTCAGTTATACTTGATTTAATACAATGGAAGTTTCGGTTTAAAGTGGATTCCAAACAGCTACAGTAGTAATGTCTTAGTTCGAATTCGAATGTAGCACGTGTAATGTGAATCTTAAGAGACCCTGGAATCAGCATAAGGAGAACTGAATACAGCCTATATTTAATATTCGACCGAAAACGCAAAAACCAGAAACTAAAAGGAAAAGCTAGATGCACAGGTAATACTCTCCAGTCATTCTTTGCATATCAGAATGTGAATAGGAAATGTCAGGGCTATGTAACGTTTTCTAAAACGATTTATGAAAGAAGAATAAATACATTTGAACGAGTGCTTTGCAAGCGCTGTCTCTGTGGATGCATACATATTTATTAATACACGGATTTATAAAACAATATTAACAATATTTCTTTCTTGCAAGAAGACAGCAGTAAATGTTTGCAAAGAACTTTAACAGTGCTTCTTTTAATCAAAAAGAGACAAAAGTAAACGTTTGCCCTCAAAATTTCTCTTTCAGTTAATACCATTTATCTTAAAATAACTGTTCTTATAAAATTAGCCTTTCATGGCAAATTTAAAAAAAAGATATAGAAATTAAAGAAATAAAAATTAGCAAAAAACACAGATTAAGCGCAGAAAGTATCAAGTCTCGGATAAAATCCTGTGATATTAATTTAAAGAGATAAAGAAGAGTCTTATAATATTTATTAAAATAAATATTTCCATTAGTGACGAATTCACTTTCTTTTAAAAAACCCTTCGATCACGTAAGATGCACCGTGCAAATATGATAGCTGTCATAAAAGCAAATAAAAGGGAAAGATATTGCTAAACGTTACTGAGATGTGTAAGTTTAATAAGCTGCTCATGTAAATTGGGAATCGGAAAACCGCTGTGCTTTGGAATTATTAAAAACCTACCACGAAAGCACAGGAACAAAGAAATAAGCACAGACGGCACGACAAATTAAACGCATCTTGGTCAATTAAAAAAAACTGAAATTCTGATATGATATTCCTCATGAAATAAGACTGCAGTAGATTCTGATATGGATTTTATATAGAAAACATTGAGGTCTTAACTTTCCTTTACAAAATGTTATGTTTCGCATTTAAATCAGTAAATTACTTCATTCATAGAATCGTTAAACAAATATTTCAGCTACTAACGTCTACTTAATCCAGGATTAAACATCTAGCGTTTCTCAGTTGCCTTTTGGGTGATAGTTAGTTCAGAATCATAAGCCATTGTTCCCCTAAAGTTTACTGTGTGATCGAATTAATAATGCAGAAGTAACGAGTACAGAAGAAGGAAGATTATCTGAAAAATGAGGATACGTGAGAGTTTTAAATTTTCGCAGTTCTTTCTTCCAAAAAGGCATGTAATTTATGCGTCTATTAAGTTATTTAAATGTGTTACATGTCTCGAATTTCTGTATTTTCTTAACTGTAATTTTAAATATCTTTCTTTAGATTTTGAACTGATAATTAATTACAATATGGTAACCAAGAAAAAAAATTGCAGTTTTCAGAAACATTATTTAAGATGTCCATTACTGTTTGTTTATGCGGGATATTTTAAAGAAATTTTCTCGTAATCGAATTTTTTAAACAACTCGAAAAAAAACATTTTACGCAAGTTTGGCAGTGAACTGCACATTCTGTAATAGTGTGCACGTATCTAGCGATTTACGCACAGTGTGTTCAAGACCTCAGTTTCCCGAAGATCCCAGTGTTCTCATCCCAATGCTCTGTGAAGTGATCTAAACCACCATTGCGTCACATCTAAATATCCAGCATCGATTGTGTATCCAACTATTCAGCAACCCAATAGTGTTGAGCATTTTTAGCGATTACCTATTAGATGCAAAATGCCAGACCTGGATACTTCATTCAGTGAAGAAGATCTTGCTATACAGTCCCTATTAGCCTCTAGTGAAATCACATTCGAAGATAAAGTCACTACAGTTTACAAAGAGTGCGTAGCCATAACGAAAGAAGAAAAGAACAAACGACGTCTACTGCCGTTAGATCTGAGACGACGGCTCCTGGCCACTCTTGAAGCTTTCAAGGAATTAGCACTGACAGGCACAGAAAGGACTTTTCCACCGCTCACGACAGACAACTCTACCAATACCGAAGAGCCCTCAGTCGCACACGTTGCTACTATCACCGAAGAAAGCGCAACAGAACAGACTCCCACGACACACTCTAGCAGCTCACAGCTGACTCCCGCACAGGGTCAGCCGAAAGTCAAGACCTACGTAGAAGCCACACGCAAACCCACAAAACCAAGCTTGATCATACAACCAAAAAGAGAGATTACGCCGACCACCTTAAGGGAACAGCTTAAAGAGAAAATCCCAATCTCGAAGCTTCAGGTGCGAGTGGATAAGATTGTCCCAACCCGTCAGGGAGGCTATCAGGTTTTCTGCAACACACCCGACGATGTCGGAAAACTCGAACAGAGCTGCAAAAAGCAGCCATACCGGCGGAGTTTAAAAGACCACAACGCAGAAGACCACGCTGCGCAGTGCACAACGTTCCCGCGCACACGCTACCAGAGGAGATCATCAGCGAACTTAGTGCTATCACCAGCGCCTCAGGCAGAAACTTTAAAGCACTCTATCGTCTCAAGGAAAGACGAGGCGAGAGAGTCAAGTAGATGTTCGAATGTCAACAGACTAGCTTCGCAGCAGCAATTTGACAACGACGTCTCTTCCTGAGATGGCAGGCACACTCAGTCACCGAGTACTACGGCATCACAAGATGCTTCAGATGTCAGAGAATGGGACATACACAGGCCAACTGCCAGAGTCCGAAGCAGTTCTGTGCTTTCTGCGCAGAGCAGCACAGTGTGCGCGACTGCAGGTCAGAATATGCTGCCTGTATCAACTGCGGAGACGCTATACATCGCTACGGTTCCAGAAGAAACCGCAAGCATCCGGCATACCATAGAGCCTGCCCTGAATACAAACTGGCAATCCAGAGGTACCGAGACACAGTGGAGTACTAATACACGTACCCTCCAAAGACACCAGGTTCAACGAGAATGCGCTACTAGTCAGCAGATGCCCAGATGCAACATTAATGAAGCACAGACCGAACAACAGAGCCTAATTCGATGCCTGCAGATAAACCTGCAATGGGCTCAAGCAGCCGCAGCACATGCCACATACTATGCCACAGAAGAACAAATTGATTTTATTTTTGGCCAAGAACCTTACAATAAGCATGGAAAGACAGTCGGCTTACCCCTAGGCTGGAATACGTTTTAAAAGGTAGATGTTAACGCACCGCCAAGAGCAATGATCATCTGCTGTAACCCGGCGTGGTCTCCCATAATACTAAGACTAGAACGAGACTTCGTAGCAATAATGCTAGAAGTACAGAATTTAGCAATAGTGCTAGTTTCATTGTACTCTCCCCCAACGGAAGAAGTGGATCCAGTTGCCGCCAATATGCACCATCTCATGCGTGAATTCAAAATAAGCAACATACGGGGCAACATACATATACAACATGCGGGGGATTATAATGCCCATAGCACTAACTGGGGCTATGCGGTCACCAATGTGAAAGGACGACTACTCGAAGATCTTCTATCAAGTCACAACCTTGTGGTCCACAATCAAGCTGACGCCCCACCAACATTTGACAGGCAATTTGCAAGGGGTTGGCCTGATCTCACAATCACCACCCCGCAAGCAGCACCACTTATACAGGATTGGAAAGTTGTGGAAGGAATTAGCTTGTCCGACCACAATTATATAAGATTCGACATAGCTAATAACACAACTACGACCATAATTAAGAGATATAACCTCCCTGGCCGCAAAATAAAGCAATTCACTTGTAAGATTCAACATGCCCTTGTTCCATTCCAAAGGCAGCTAATATACACCCAGGAAAGGGAAACCTTGGAAATAATGGTACAAGACATCATACATGTGATCCAGGAGGTCTGTGAACAACATCTACCAGTGCGCACTACAAAACGAATAAGAGCTGTCAACTGGTGGAATGGTTCCATAAGAATGAAACAACAAAAATGCCATGCCCTCAGACGCAAACTGAAGCAGGAACGAGGTAACGGCACTTTATCTAATACGCTCTCCATCTACCAAAGAGAACGGGCTAAATATAAGCGTATGATCTTAGATGCCAAGATCAAGACATGGAGGAAGTTCTGCACAGAAAATACAACAACATACGGTATTCATCATAGAATAGCGGCGGGGAAGCTATTTAAACCTGTGCCCTTCCATCTTCTGCCTACCCTTACGACAGATCAAAATTTTACAGACAACATGATTAAAGAAATTAAAAATTCAGTTTTCTCTACTGATGATCCGACGGATGACCTGCCGTTGCATACAGAACTGCGAAACCTTCCAGTGTCTCTAGAAACAAATGACGATTTAGCCCTCACCAACAATGAGATCATGCACGTCATACGGCAACTCCAGCAGAAAAAGGCACCGGGGCCGGACGGAATTGATTTTAGAATCGCCAAGCTAGTAGTCAGCACCAATTTGAACCTGTTCAGCACATTATTCAATAAGTTGCTTTTTACAGGCACATTCCCAAGACCCTTCAAAGTAGGCCAAGTTGTATTATTCCTAAAACCCAACAAAGATCCGACACGGCCAGACTCGTACCGACCCATTTGTCTACTCTCGGCAATGGGAAAAATCTATGAAAAGCTGATTATGAATAAACTCCGAATTCATCTCCATAGTATTAACTACCTAAGTGACACACAATTTGGATTTAGAACTGGTAAATCCACTATCCACGCTCTTGTAGAAGCAAAAGGCCACATTCTGCAGAACAAGCATAGCGGCTACTACACAGCATTCATTAGCATAGATCTAAAAAGTGCATTCGATACTGTGTGGTGGCCCGCTATATTAAAAGCGCTTCGAGACGCGGAGTGTCCAAGGAATATTTACACAACATTGGCTCACTACTTGACGGATCGACAAATAATTTTCGTGCACAACAGCGGAGTGCTACAGCAGAAACCGACACGAGGATGCCCGCAAGGGTCCTGTGCTGGGCCACATCTGTGGTGCATAACTTTAAATGCTATCCTGGCACAAGCATGGTCAGAACACTCAAAAGTCATCGCGTACGCAGATGACACAGTGCTTCTAGTGAAAGGCACAACGAGAGAAAAGTTGCAAGCCAATTCTATAGAGTACTGTGAACTATTTCAGAAACGCTGCGAGGCATTAAAACTCAAGATCTCGGAAGCAAAGACACAAATTCTGCTAATCCCTAAGAAAGGAGGCAGTCTTACGTGCCAACCTCGCATTATCCTCAATGGGCTAAGAATACGCATAGTGCGCGAATTAAAATACTTAGGAATAGTCTTCGACAATAAACTTAACTGGATCCCTCACCTGTTGGAAATCAAGAAACGAACTATGTCGATGGCACAACAAATTAGACAAATGCAGGGTTACCAATGGGGATTAAACCCCCACATACAGAAAACTCTATACTTGACATTAGCAGAAAAAATTGCAGTGTATGGAGCCGCTGTATGGGCCAAACCCATGCAAGGGAGAAACATCAAAATCTTACAGAGTTTGCAAAGACCTTTCTTATTGAACATCACAAAGGCATATAGAACGACATCAACGGCTGCCTTAAACGTAATTGCAGGGCTCCTACCACTGCATATTAGCGCAGAAAAGGAAGCTACACAGCAAATTGTTTTACAACTGAGTCTACCAGCGACATTTACCAGCGACAATCATCACCAGACATCCAGCAATGCAAGGGATTGGTGTTCAAATAAAGCTTAAGAAAACATTCCCAACTTTAGATGACCGAATCTATTTATACACAGATGGGTCAAAAATAGAGGATAGCGCTGAATGTGCATATGTCGCCTTGCAGAGGAATACCATTATGCACTACTGGAAGGGACACCTTCACAGTCATAGTGTCTTTCAGGGAGAGATCACAGCCATCGCGCAAGCCCTGAAACACATCATCGGCCAACAACTGCTTAATAGCGTAATCGTTACTGACAGTCTCTCCTCCCTGCATGCAATACAAAATCATACGCATAAGTCAACAGCTGTAGCATCCATTCAGTCCCAACTAAGAGAATTCAAACATCTCCAGACTCAAATGGAATGGACCAAAGCACACGTGGGGAATTTCGGAAATGAGACCGCTGACCGACTAGCCAAAGATGCGGCTAGAAATATAGAAGCGGAGGTTCCATGGCCCAAATCACATTTTAAGCACAACCTTGTGCTAATGGCAACGTCCCAGTGGCAAGAGGAATGGGACACTGGTTCCACGTGTCGTCGCACCTACTATCATGTGACATATGTGGACCAAGCACGACTAGTCACGCACCCAAACATAGTGCGCTACATCACAGGTCACGGTCTATTTCCTGTATACTTTGAGCGATTCGGTATAATGCCTACTGCACAATGCAGCTACGGGGAAAGCAGCACTCCCGAACACTATGCTGCAGAATGCCCACTTACAGAGGGACTGCATATCCCAATCCCCAGGACGAACACCCAGGCATTCTGCAAGTACATGATAAAACAACGACATATGACCAAAAAACTAATCAAGATTATATCAAAACTATCAAACATAGGCACTGACCTATGTGACACCAATTAATCAATGGTAATGACTCAGCACTATAACGCGTCAAGACGTGGTGGCTAATATGTAATGTAACAACGTAACGAATAATGTATATACAACGCAAGTATAACGAAAAGCTGTAATGTATTTATGTGCCATGTAAAGATCAACTGTACCGATATGCAAAAGAATTTGGTATAAATGTAAGGTATATATTGCAATTCAAAATGTGGTAATGGTATTATCCAAAGTATTTATATGTAATGTAAAGCTCAGCTGTATATATCTGCAAATGAAACTAGTGAATATGTAGTGTACAATATATGCAATTTAAACTGTGGCAGCAGTAATGACCAAAGTATTAATATATAATATATAATACTACTGTATTATGCAAATGAAACTAAGGTGTACTGTATGTCTAATGTATGTATATGTATGTAATTTGTGTATTACTATGAATAGGCACAGCAACAATTTAATAATTAATGTGTAGTTCAAGTATGCAGTGAGTAATGAACACAAATATGTAGTCGAAAGGAAATTTACTGTATTCGTAACGTAATGCAGGTATAATGTCAATGTGTGTTAATGTATGTTAATGGATATTTATATATATTTATGTGCGTTAGAAACAGGTCAAGCCTAAACAATCTAAATCTGAGTAAATGTCACGCACTCTGTACCATATAAAAGGTATATTATTTGCGGTATAATATTTTCGTATATATACTACTGTATTAATATGCAAATGAATCAAAAGTGTACTATATGTTTAATGTATGAATATATATGTGATATGTGCGTCACTATGAATAGGTTCAGTAACACTTTAATAACAAATATATAATGCAAGTATGCAGTGAGTTTATGAATAGCACAAGTATGCAGTCGAAAGAAAATGTACTGTATTCGTAATGTAATGTATGTATGTAATAATGTTAATGTGTGTCAATGTATGTTAATGTATTTCTAAGTATATTTATGTGCGTTAAAAACAGGTCAAGCCTAAGCAGTCTGAGTAAACTTCACGCACTCTGTAGCGTATATAAGGTATAATATTTGCAATTCAAACTGCGGCAACGGTATAGAGCAAAGTATTTATATATAACATAAAGCTCAACTGCATATACAAGCAAATGAAACTAGTTAATGTGTAGGGTATAACATATGCAATATAATCTATGGCAGCGGTAATGACCCAAGTATTAATGTTTCACATAAAATATTACTGTATTAATATGCAAATGAATCTAAAGTGTACTGTATGCTTAATGTATGTATATATATGTAAATTGTGTGTTACTATGAATAGGTTCAGCAACAATTTAATAACGAATGTATAGTGAAAATATGCAGTAAGTAATGAATAGCACAATATGTAGCAGAAAGAAAAAGTGCTGTGTTCTTATTGTAATGTATGTATAATGTTAATGTGTGTTTAATGTATGCTGATGCATATTCATGTTTATTTATGTGCGTTATGAACAGGCCAAGTCTAAGCAGTCTAAAACTGTATGAATGTCACCCATTCTGTAGTATATCTGATATCCTGAGTAACAAGTAAGCCAATGTAATATGTATATCTTGATGTATCTCCATGCCCTTGTTTCGCCCAGTATATTCATTAATTGCTTAATCAATAAATACTGGGCCCGGGCAGTTGGAGAGGATGATTTCCCGGGGGGCACTTTGGTCAGTGCGAATGCCCTCTGGATGGACTAGGTGCTGGTTCTGAGCATCTTGTGCGGGGCGCCTGTGTGACGCCTCCCTCTACTAGCCTGCTTCGGATAAAGGTGGACGTGGTGTTGTACTGATTAACCGTTATGGTACAGGGACAGTGCCCACGTCCTCCATCGCTTATCGCTTATCGCTTATCCCTCCTGCTTCTAAATAACCTAATGGCTCTACAAAGTGGTTTTAAATACTACACTGGTTATCATAAATTAAGGGAAAATCCCCAAAATAGCCATAACTCGCTCAAAAATAAGCCAAAACGTGTAAAATTTGAATATGTTGCCAAGTAACAGTGGCTGAGTAAAACTGCAATATCCAAATTAGTGGCGCTGCACTCGGAATACGTCATTTGTGAGGAGCATAAAAGTCCATGTTTGAGAGAAAGCCCACATATTTCACTGTGATAATGACATCAGAAATCTGAAATAGCCAATTCGTAACAATGACCTCCAGGCATCATTTGCCTGCAGAACTACGATGGAGAGCCATTGGGATAGTAGAGGCAGGACAGAGTCAAACAGAAGTGGCCAGATGGATAAATGTGAGTCCTTCTGTAGTTCATAGATTTTGGAGGCAATTTGAAACCACAGATTCGGAATCTAGAAGGTTCAGCCAAGGACGGCCAACTTCTACGACGACTGCCGATACCGATATTTGACATTATGTGAGCGCAGGAATAGAACCGCTACTCCAACCCTTCTTAGATCCTCCCTTGCTGCAGCCACCGCAAGGTTGGTGTCAACCTCAACTGTGCGTAGAAGGCTTCATAAAGGTGATCTGTATGCGAGGCGACCAGCCATTTGCGTGCCGCTCAGGTCACACCATAGGAGGGACCGTTTGCAGTGGGCACGACATCCTGTTCACTGGACGCCTGATCAATGGAGGGATGTTCTCTTTACGGATAAGTCCAGGTTTAGTCTAGAAAGGGATAGTAAGCGCTATTTGAGCACCTCTTTGGGTGGACGCACAGAGCTCCATGTCTTTCCAAGGGAAACCGTGAATGCTCATGTTTATAGAGATGACATCCTTGATGCTTATGTGCACCCATATGCCGGGCAATAGGTGATGCTTTCCTATTGCAGTACGACAACGCAAGACAACATAGGGCTCGCATCGTAGATGATTATCTTCAACGGGAAACAATTATGCGCATGGAGTGGCCAGCTCGATCCCCGAACTTTAATACTATCGAGCACGTTTGGGATGCTTTTGGGAGACGTCTAGCTGTTGTCCATCTGTCCTCTCAGACCCTTTCCGCGCTTGCAATTGCTTTCCAAGAGCAATGGTTTACGCTTCCTATGGAGCTGATAGACCGCATAATTGAAAGCATCATGCATCGCTGTATGTGCTGTATTGCTTCTAGAGGCGATCATATTCCATACTGAAGGTACATTTCCTATAGCAAACTGACACCTTCGATTTGTTCATTTTATACGCGTGTAACGTCTATACCGTCATAATTGTCTGATAATTTCTTTTTATGTTATTTGATACCTTACTATGTGTTATATATTGTGGGTAAGTTTCACAAAATTCTACATGTAACTTTTCAGTAATCGTGATTTTTGTGATTTTTCCTTAATTTATGATAATCAGTGTAGTAACAACAGTGCTCATAGTAACATTTGCTGTAAAAAATACTTGCTTTAATTCAACTTTTCTTAACTAAATATAAAACATTTTTAAGGCTACATCAACAAAAATCAACTGTTTTATTTTTCTATAAACTAAAATGGCTCTAAATAAGAAATTGCACATTGATGGGGAAGTTATAATTTAATGCATCACTAAAGCAACCGCCTTTCAGGCATTAGGAATGCAAACTTCTTGATATATTTTGATTTATAAATTTCTGAAGAACCATTCCAAAGCATTTACTGAACCAAAGAGAACAATTTGCAATAGATAACGCAACATAAAACTTTTAAATAAACCTCCTTATTTATAAGTGCCATGATTATACAGTGTGATTTGCTACAGCATATACAAATTTTTTTTTATCGGTAAGTTGTTTGAAGAACTGGGATAATATAAAAATTCGGGATCGGAAGTGCAGTCGTAACGCTAATAAGAGTGCTGTTAGAGAAGAGAGAAAAGGTCTATACGTAAAAACCGCCATTTGAAAACCGTTTCAAACCGATGAAATGACATTTCTGAACTGAAAAAACACTAAAGAAGGTTTAAAAAAATTTTTAAAATGGCAAAACGGAACCAAAATTCAGACAAATGAAGCGTAGTTGGAACAGTAGGAAACTTTAATTTAAATGTGATGCGTTTGTAGGTATGGGTTTGCGCACATACAGCAGATGAAAAGATGCACAGAAACAAGACTGAAGGATTGTAAAGAAAGAATGCAATTAATGCATCATAAGAAGTCATTCATTAGCATTGCAGTCTTGTCACTAAATAAAGTATGCTGAAGCAAATAGGAGTAACATACTTGAATAGTGCATCGAGTAGTTCATGTTTTGAAACAAGACTGAAATTTCAGTTCAGAAAGTAAATTAGTTTGATGACAATATAAAATCATTAATATCGTGGGTAATCCAAATTTGTGAGGAAACCAATTGTCATTATTTTTCTAAGAAGTGGGATAAACTTCCAAAACATTTGTCGAAGTGCTCATGTTTTTTATAAATTACTCATCTGTACTTGTCTGCTGCCAGAAAATAAAATGAAGTTAGGGCAAAATGAAATAAATGCAAAAATTGGCAAGCGTAGTTAAAGCTATATGGGATTGGGCTCTTATATATAATAGTATAAATATAGGGAGCAAGAAATGTTGTAATAACTTTTAAGTAATTTTATCAGTTGCACCGCAAAAGCTCACTTTACGTTTTCATATTCATTGATGCTTTGGACATCAATGAATCTTTTTAAACCCTCAAACTAAAATCGAACATTGCACTTTTATTCCATAATTCATTTCATTACTTTCTCTACTCCAGTAAGCATGTCACAATTTTAAAGAACATAAATGTCACCTTTAGGGTTTACCTTAGGCATCAAGTCATTTTATGTGAATCATTTCCTTTAACTATTTTCTTCTGTCAGCGGTTATCAGAATTCAGAGTAGGTTGAATTTAAATACACAGTGATTCTTGAAACTTGGGAGAGGGTCCACTAAAGAATGGGGGACTTCAGAAAGCAAAACGGTAGATGAAAATTTTCTTTGTTTTCTCAATTAGAACTGAAGTTCATTTTATATCATTTGTTCGAAGTTGCTTTTCTCAAAGCGAGAAAACTTGTTAGAGGCTGCTAAAAGCAAGATTTTGTTTTAGTTCGCAAGAAAGTACGCTGTAAAGATCTTTTAGTCTGAAAAACTTGAATTTACGATAGAGATGGTTGTAAAGTAAAAGTGTGAGGAAAGGAAACGACTATAGTTGATAACACACATTTATTAATATTCACAAAGATAGATTACATTAGGCTTACAATTAATGAAATAATATATGAGCGATCGAGCAACGTCTGGTCCGCTCGCCAGCTATTCCTCGTCTCTCTCGAAGGCGGGAAAAACACCTGCTGACGCAATGCATACGTCACACAGTAGGGGATTAGGGAATATCATGACATAACATTTCCCACATTCGGCCATCATGACCGGACAGGCGACCTCGCCTGAAGCAGCATAATATACCATCAAATTGAAAAAAAATTATTATAATATAGTAACATAGGTATGAGAAAAAAATAATCACTGTATTTAAATACAACTACTAAAATAATCTGTAGATACAAAGCTGAGGATACTTACACAAATGGAGGAAAAAAATAGATTAAACACATCACAGCATTTAACTAAAAAATAAAAAGAACATTAGTTATGACGAAATGAATTAAAAAGTTGATATGAGGGAAAAATTATTAGAAAGTTCTCAGGTATCATCTGTCCAAACACAGGAGGACCTATAATGCTGACAGTTTAATAAAAATTAAGTCATACGCTCAATATTGTTGGACCAGGGTTTCAGACATTCAGCACAAGTCGATGTTTTGGATGGTCCGTCGATAAACGCACACTTTTCCACATCATAGGTGTCATTTTGTTTGAGCTTGCTGACTTTATAAGGTCCGAGAAATTTCTGTTTGAGTTTTAGACCAGGGCCAAACTGAGTTCGTTTGATGGCCACGAGGTCTAGAAGTTAAAATTTTTGGGCTTGTTTTCGCCGCAAATTATAAGTACGGCGATTGTCGTCTTGCACTTTAGAGATTTGCTGTTTTGCATCCTTACGGAGATCGTCACGTTGCTGAATGAATGCAGATTTGATCTCCTCGTCGATTAGAGCAGTGGATTTGAATGCAGGCCTCGATCAGAAATAATCCGTGAAGGATTTCCGAAGACTGATCTTTGAGTTTCCAGCCGATTGATAACTTCATCTGCGTCTGTGGACTTTGTCGGATATAGCCACACGAATTTAGTAAACGAGTCTATACCTGCCAAAATATGTTTGTATTTCTTGGATGTGGTGGCAAGGAGACCTAGGTGATCGATATGGTACGTGTGCAAGGGTGCGTCGTCTTTGTCAATAGGGTGCAGTAGTCCGTTTTGTTTGCCACGCTTTCGATTATTGAGGATGCATGGGATGCAGTTATGGATATAGCGCTCAGTTTTTTCTTTCAGATTTGGGATAAAATATTCTTTGTTTAAAAGTTCTTGAGTGCGAATTACGGCGAAGTGGCCTCGTTCGCGAGCTGTTTTAATGACATTTGCCTGCATATCCTGAGGCACCGCAAGTAAGTCAATGCCGTTGACGTTTTTGTACAGGAGATTGTTCTTAACGAGAAAGTTATCATACGAAGGCGTTGTTTGAAGAAGTGTTTTAATAGCCGTAATATGCTCGTCGGTTTCTTGTGCTTTGCGAAATTGGAAAAAGACTGTCTTGGATAGTCATGCAACATGGACTGCGACTGAGGGCGCCCACGTGAGCCAGCTTTGAGCCGGTACGGTGTTCAATTTCGTAGTCAAAATCTTGGAGATATAAAACCCATCGGGCTATTCTCGAATTGAGTTCCTTTTTATTTAGTGTTTGCACGAAAGCGTTGCAGTCAGTAATAATTTTAAAATGTGAACCAAGGACCTAAATACGGAACTTTTTTAAAGCTTCAACAATTGCAAGGAGCTCGAGTTCATAACTGGTATATTTACGCTCGTTGTCCGATTTTTTTGATATGTAGTAGACAGGGTGAAAGCTGTTATCGTTCATAGATTTTTGTAGTAGGACTGCCCCCAAGTCATCAGTGGATGCGTCGGTATGAATTTCGATAGGACTGTTGTGATTAAAAATACTTAAAATTGGTTGTTGAGAAAGCAAATATTTTAATCTGTGAAATGCGGCTTTCTGATCACCATGAAATTGAAAGGGGGTGTCCTTACGAAGGAGATCATTAAGGGGTTTGGCAACGCTAGAATATGAGGGGATGAATTTCCTAAAATATCCCGTGAGACCGGGAAAGCGTTGGACGTCTCTCGTACTCTTAGGTTCGGGGAAGTTAATTACAGATTTTGTTTTCCAAGGGGAAGGAAAAAGTTTACCATCTTCAACGATACGTCCAAGAAATTCGATATTTTTGTGAAGAAATTGACATTTACGAAAATTAATTTCTAGACCATATTCATTAGCAACTTTGAGTACTTGATTGAGACGATGAATGGCCTCATTTTCGCTTTTGGAGGGAATAGCGACATCGTCGATGTAGGGTAAAACATAACCTTTGACAATTAGATCACGAAAAACATAACTTATAAAGCGCTGGAATACTGGGCAATTCGAAAGACCAAATGGTATTCGAAGAAACTGGAATTGTCCGTTGTGAGTTACAAAAGCTGTATACGGTTTACTTTCGTCCGCTACGGGAACATGAAAAAACCGTTACGTAGGTCAAGAGTACTAAAAATTTGGGCGTCTTGAAGTCTATCAAAAATGTCATCAATAAAAGGAAGAGGAAAATGATCCTTAATTAAAAGTCGATTAAGTTTCCGATAATCTATGCAAACACGGGGTGTACCGTTTTTTTACCCACCACCAGAACTTGACTGGCATATGAAGATGAACAAGGTTCAATAATTTTAAGTTTCAACCATTCATTTATTTGTTTGGCAACAATTTCCCGTTCAACAAAAGGAAGGCGTCTAGGAGCGTGAAAAATCGGTTTATCATCGGATAGGGTGATATTAAATTGAATATCTGTCGTCTTTGTTTTATTTGGGGCATAATAATTCAGCAAGCGTTCTGCCGCAGCACGAGTTTCTTTGGAAACATTTGAACCAGTATCAAAAGCTGGAACATCGTTATTTATGGCAAAAATGAAAGATTCAGGAGTAGTTTCAAAGTATTGCTCGGGTTTTGAAAAATATGTACCGTCTGGAGTAATAGTTAATTAAGCATTTTTAATTACGTCACTTCCAACAATAAGAGAAAATTGCATAGAATGGTTTGGAACAACTCTAGCCGGAAAGTCCTGGTTATCAATGTTGATAATGATTGGAAAATAGCCAATAATAGGAATTTTCGAGAACCCGAAACCAGTTAACACTCCAGAATTATTTGAAAGTGGTGGGGAACCAAGTTGAATCCATGTGTTTTGGGTCAGTAATGCGACCTCACTTCCAGTGTCAATTAATCCAGAAACTGTGCTATTAAGTATAACGACAGTTTTACACATATTACCGTGAGAGGTTTGTACTGTATTTTCTCCGGCAGGTGGAGTGGAAGTCTCATTTGGAGTAGTGAGGCGGCAATCCATAGATTTGTGACCAAAACGACCACAAGTTAGATACTTTGGGCCAAGAGAATGACTAGGACAGAACCGTGAGAGGTGTCCGACCTCATTGCAGTTAAAATAAGTTTGTGGTTTAGTTTTGGATGAACCAGTATCATGAAATTTCGTGTCATGTTGTTGGTCTGAATTTTTTCGTCCAGTACCACGTCTGGGGCCATTGTACGTATTTTTTAAATTTGATGGATGAGAGGTATTTGTATGTCTAGTCGTAACTACAGTTTCGTAAGTGCGTAGCTTTCCCTTCAATTCAGAATATGATTTTGCACCGTAGAGAATAATTTTATCGAATGGGGTACCTAGTAGTCCTTGAATGGTATACTGAATGACAGAAGCCTCGTCGATAACACCGTCACCACGATTTGCAATTTCGCGCATTGCGATAAAATATTGCATAAAGCTTTCATTCGAACGCATTTTTCTTCGAGTTGTTTATGAATTATAATAGACGTAATTTTATTGGAGAACTCATTAAGTAATACTGTTTTAAACATGTCGTATAAATTGAGATTCCGTTGTGAAAACAAAAAAGTTTTAGCAGTACCCACAACAAGTCGTTTCGCAAAAACTAATTTTTGCTGGTCGGTGAGATTTGGGAATAAGTGAAAATTATGCTCGATATCGTTGAAAAAAGCACGGACTGAATAGCAATCATTGCCTGAAAAGTTTCTGCAAGTGTTTGAAAGATCTTTCAAAAGAAACCAAAAGTCATAACTCATCTCGCGAATCTCAGTGCACGCCGTCGAAACACCGGAGCGACTCGAATTCAAATTTATTACTTCCGGGTCAAACGAAACAACGCGATTTGGGCTTGGCGCCGTGGAGGGAGGGGAAAGGGGAACAGAAGAACTTAGACCTACAGGCGTCGGTGCACTATCAGTGTTTGAAATTGGATGATCGTCATCGGATAAAAAACTAACATCTAGGGAATTGTGAAAATCGTCAGATTAGTGAGCGCATGAAAAATTTTTTCACATAAAACAACTTTATTAGTGGAAACTTCCAAATGCAATAAATTAGCCACTGATATAAAATCTGAGAAAGAAAAATCTTTTAATAGAAGTTCTTTATGTTTTGCCAAATCGAAACTGTCTGGGAACGCGGCAAAATTTTGCATTCTCTTTCGCGAAGAATGATCAAAATCAGAATATCCGAGCACGGTATTAAATAATTTAATAACTCGTGTTGTGCCATATTTAAGAGAGTTCTCTATCACTGGGATATCACCTAATTTTAGGGCCATAGTTCTTTAAACAGTCAAATAAGAGAATATGAATATGAAATAGGGTATGTATGAATGAGAATTAAACAGCATAAACACAGCTTAAAATCGTAATATTAATAAATTATGAACGAATCAGGAAAAAATGAGCCTACCTAACTCTGGGGCAGTCCTTATAATCCAAAATATTTCTTGGCCAATCCAATGTAATCCAAAATCGAAAACGTCCAAAATCAGAAAAATGGTCAATGTAACATCAATCATCAATCGTCAATAAATCACTAATCGTCAATGTAACATCAATCGTCATAAGACATAATCGTCATAATCGTCCCGTCTTCAGTCGTCATAAAGGCACGTCTTGCCTTTGCTAGCTTTCTGAACTTCGTTGATGCTGGTGTCTAGGGTTCGATTAGCGCATGCACAAAAGGTACGGTCGAGCCCCCAAAATGTGGGGAAAGGCAACGACCATAGTTACGCGGGCAACGACACACATTTATTAATATTCACAAAGATAGATTACATTAGGGTTACAATTAATGAAATAATATATGAGCGATCGAGCAACGTCTGCTCCGCTCGCCAGCTATTCCTCGTCTCTCAAAAAGGCGGGAAAAACACCTGCTGACGCAATGCATACGTCACACAGTAGGGGATTAGGGAATATCATGACATAACATTTCTCACAAATGTTAAAATTAAATTTATCGAAAAGGATGGTAAACTATGCATACGCATCTTTGCACGTTTTAATGTGATTTATGTGATGAATGTAAGAGAGCTTTAAAATTAAAATTTTGTTTAAATGAAATATTTGAACGAAAGTTAATAGAATGAATGTGTTTAAGCTAGGCTCTCCAGTTACATGAAAGTTTAAAACGCCTTCGCGCGTGTATTACACGAGGTATAATATTGATATTAAGGTGTCATTTGAGGTCTAGAGTGTCTAGAGTTTTATTTTTACTTTTAGGAAATTGGTTAGATGGTAATGTTGTTCGTTTCAACACAACACTTACACGCTCGCTGCGTAACAGAACAAACTTCTGGAGAGCGTTGGGGAAAATGAGTTAAAATATGAGTGAATGAAATTTGATCGAGAGCCAAATACAGTGGTGGCCAAAATTGTGGACACTTTTGGAAATTTTTATGTTTTTGAACTTTGTATGCTTATAGAAAATGTTACGTTTCGCAAAATGCAAACTTGTATATATCATTTTAAAGAGAATTTATTACTAAATTCAATACAAAACCCAAAATTCAATTATTTGGAATACAAAAAAAGTTATATGTACTTTAATATAAATAAAAAACACAGTTATGAAGTAGTTTGTAATGTCTAGGTTTCCTGGTCAATCACTATTCTTGTTCTGAGAACCAATCAAATGTTAGTAACTGCCAGTAGAAGCTGGCATCATGTTTACACTTGAAACAATTCATTATTTTGCTTTGTTCTGTAGAAGGAGGGCCTGTTTCTTATACACTGCAATTACAAGTAGGAATTTTTGCAAAAATTTTTAATATTTAGTCAAGAAGCAATGACATCAAATAAAAGAGCAGATTGGACACCTAGAAAGAGATGTAATATTATTGTGCTACAAGAAAATGGTCTTTCCTATGCTGAAATTGCAAGACAGGTGGGTGGTTCAATGACTACATCTGGAGTCCGAAAGTTTTGTTTGCGATATCAGGAAACAAATTCAATAAAAAACAAAGAAGGAAAAGGCCGAAAAAGGTGCACCACATCTATTGATGACAGAAGAATAAAAAGACTATGTCTCCAAGATAGAAAAATGTCGTCAGCGGCCATCAGAAGTGATCTGAATGATGCTGGTGTTTCTGTCAGTTGAAGAACAATCAGGAGAAGATTAACAGATGTTGGACTGAGAGGTAGAATTCCACGAAAAAAGACTTATCTTAATTTTCAGCAACGAAAAAAAAGACTACAGTGGACAAAGGAACACATTAATTGGACAGATGATCAGTGGTCACAAGTTATATGGAGTGATGAAACTAAGATATCGTTATTCGGTAGTGATGGGCGAAAATATGTAAGACGTAGAATAGGAGAAGAGCTACATCCTGACTGCATTCAAGCAACTGTGAAGAACCCAGTTAGTGTTATGATTTGGTCATGCATGTCAGCAGATGGTATTGGTCGCCTTCATGTCATCGATGGGACACTGAATGCCAGAAAATACATTGGCACTATTCTAGAACCAAAACTTCTACCTTCCATCAGAGATCTCTTTCCCAACAATGCTTTGTTTATTTTTCAGCATGATTCTGCTCCTTGCCACACGGCCAAAATATCAAAAGAGTGGTTTCGTACAAAGAGCATTAAATTGTTGTCATGTCCAGGAAACAGTCCTGACCTCAATCCTATCGAAAATTCGTGGCATGTTTGAAAACTCTTGTCCGAATGAGGCACCCATCAAATAAAAGGGAACTAGTTGAGGCTATAATTGTTTCCTGGCATCATGTAATAACGAAAGAAGAGCTTAAAACTCTTGTCAGCTCAATGAAACATCGATGTGAAGCTGTAATCAAAAATAAAGGGTACTCTACTAAGTACTGATAACTCACTGCAATCATCACTATCTAATGTATATCGATAACTATTATCGTTTAACTTTTTTGTATTGCAAATAATTGAATTTTGTGTTTTGTAATGAATTCAGTAATAAATTCTCTTTAAAATGGTATATACAAGTTTGCATTTTGTGAAACGTAACGTTTTGTATAAGCATACAAAGTTCAAAAACATAAAAATTTCCAAAAGTGTCCACAATTTTGGCCACAACTGTAAGTGTAATAAAACATAAATTGGAAAACTTTTCTTTGCATAGAATACTAATACTTTTTCCTTCCAGATATATTGGAAGGACGAGATAAGTTTTCATGATATTTTCAAGATCGCAATAGGGTGTATGTAATTCCAATCAAGCAAGAAAATTTGTAAAAATAATTTTCTTTATCTTAGTTTTAACTTAGGATTAGATCACTTTGTAAGGTTGGTCTAGAAAGAAGTTAAAATTTCGATTTCAGTAGTGTAACTGAATAGAGAAATCAAAAGTGTTCGAATCTAATCTTTGAATTTGTTAGAAAGTAAAATTTAGCGAAAGTTTTCCTAGAATTTAAATCACTCAACAAGGTCGTTGTGAGACTTTTGTGTTCGAGTATTTAAATTCTGGTGGGGAAAAATGTAAGGTATATTTTAATTTTATAACGGTTATTTTAATTTAACTGTGCTTTCCTATCGTTCCCCGTTTCAACTTACAACCCCTACCAGGAGGAGGTTTCAGAATCGCGTTGAATGCAAATGAGTAAGAAATAGTATTTAAGGAAGGTTCGACTAATAAGGTATTTCTCCCGCCTTCTTTGCATGCCTTCGTGGTGTAAGGGTCAGCACGCTCGACGCGTAGCCGAAAGGTCCGTGGTTCGAGTCCCGGAGAAGGGCACTGTTCCTTTTTCAATATTCCTGCTTTCATAAAATCCTAATGTCTGTACACTGGTACCCGAATTAAAAAAAGGTGGTGGGTGATGATTCCCTATCATCAGGATTTGGCGATTGGGTCCCCTAATCCCCAGTCACCCTTTGAAAGGGGAAGTATATAAGTTATTTCTCCCGCCTTCTTCGCATGCCTTCGTTGTGTAGCGGTCAGCACGCTCTACGCGTATTCTAGAGGTCCGTGGTTCGAGTCCCGGCTTGGGCATTGCTCATTTTCCCCATCTCCTGCTTCGAAATAACCTAATGTCTCTACCGGATGACTGGGGATTAGAGGACCAATAGCCAAATCTTGGAGGTGGCAAATTATCGTCCAACACCTATTAGTTTTGGCACAGCTGTAGAGGCATTAGGAGTTTTTTAAACAGGGGACATGAAAATGCACATTGCCTTCGCTGGGACTCTAACCTTGGACCTCTTGAATATGCGTCGAGGATGCTTCCAATTATGGTTCCTTTTACACGGTATGGATTATGGTTCCTTTTACACGGTAAGGAGAGAGAAAATACTTCATATTCTGCTCCTTTTAAAGGGGCGATTTTTAGAGTCATTAGACAAAGCAGAAAGAAAGCGAAGAAAGCGGCCTACCGTTCATCTTATTTTGAGTGAAATAAAGTGTAGTTAGCTCTTCTTGAGTTTACGATTTCTGTTGTTTGAACTAAGCGATAAGTCTCTTAACAGTTCACTACATTCCTTGACATTTGCTTCAGTAGAATAAGAGTCAGGAACTCTAGACACTGTGGTCAAAAATTTGTCTCCGATTTTGAGCCTCTTTACTGATAAGCTAGCGAATTCAAATTTTTTCACACACTGTTTGTGGATGACAGTGCAATCTGGGGCAGCGATTGTTTCCCAATTCAATATAGAATTTTTAATATGTTTAAAAGATTTTTTTTCACATATCTTGCGTTTACAAACAAACTAAAAATCTCAGAAATTTACTAATTGGAACCTCGGATAAAGGAAAAATATCTTTTAAATCAAATTCGTATAAAACGTTTAACTTTGTTTTTGATTTTTTTGACGAATTTTTGAAAATTGCTGTCAATTTATTCGACTATTTAGCTTTTATCATTTTAAAATTTCAACATCTAAAGTGTATGGATTACAAAATTGTGAATTTTTTAAATCATATCTTCAACACCGTTTTTAAACAAAATGTTAAAAAATAGTAATTGGACGATTTTCTGCATTAAAAAAGTGTTCTATTGTATAAACCACAGTTATGCTAGAATTTTGAAAACTAGCTGCATTTTTAGAAGCTTTCATTTAACTCACTTTTGGTATTCGTCATTATGGTCAAAACTTTGCCATCTCTTTTAAAACTACATTCTGAAAAGCTATCTAGCTCACGTTATGGACATGCATTCATTGTGGAAACGATAACATAATTTGGTGAAGCGGTTTCTTTCAAAATTTGTTTTAGAATACTTAAAATTTAAAACTGAAACGGTTTTTAGCACATACCATTGTTTGTCAACGAACAAAAAATTTCAAAATTTTACTGTTCGTGTTGTGTAGCAAATTCACGTAACACTTAATTATTTTAGTTTAACTTAGGATTTAATTTTCATTATTCTAAATTTATGCTACACAACGTTACTTTATTTAATATGTCTAAAGTTTGACTTAAGATTTTAATTTAAATTAGGGGTGGTACTTTAAGATTTGTGCGTTTCTTCCACTGGTTACTCGTAAACGCGTTGAAACAGACAATGGAAGTAGATGCTTTCCTACGTAATAAACTTGATTTAAAATTACTTAACTTAGGTTGATTCTCATTTAACTTATATCATTCGATGCAGAAAAGTTAGTCTTTTAATTTAAGAGTACTTTTAAGTTTCTAGCTTAAATAGTTTTTAAATTGCTGTTAATTATTTAACGAAATTTTCGCATTTCGTGAGATTTTTGGTTTATGGGGGAAAGGAGTGAAAAGGGTCAATTTTGCAGTTGAATTCTAAGCCTTTGCTTAGGAATGTGCAGTTGAATTCTAAGCCTTTGCTTTGGAATTTCCTGTCGGGGTTGCTTTATTTTGGGTTTGCCAATTTTAACACGCTTGCGTCGGATTCTTGGTTTTTTCCTTTGGCGGGCTTGGCGAGATTCGAATTTGTGTTCTAGTTCAACTCCTCGGATTTTGGAAGATTGTCGCAGGGGTTTGTTCAAAGTGTAGACTTTTGGATTTTTCACCCTTTTAGCAGGATTTGGCGATATCTGGTTTCCTCACTTGGCAAAAAGGCGGTGCAGGTGTGATTCTCCCTCTTTTTTCTTCGGCTGACTTGACGTTACTTTTCACGCGTGCTCTGAGTACGAGTTTCTGTGGGGCAGCTCCGATGAGATTTCTTCGTAGCTGGAGGCTTATGGCTCCTTTCGCCAATATCGGATTGATGGCCTAAATTAAAAAAAAATCTAATTGATCCTCGAGAGAATATTCTTCAATTGAGCTAACTACAATGGCTTGACAAATTAAATTTTTTGCATTACTTCGGGCCCCATCAAAAAAAAGAAAAAAAATCTTCTTCTATATTGAATTTCCTGATGCTTCTCGTCTTGCCTGTTGAGAATCTACATTTCTTTCCTCGACGATGATGTCCGTCTCCCATTATGATTAAGGCTTCCTACTACAGTTGGAGCTCCAGGCGGCAGATGTGATAGTCCTGTTTTCCTGTTCCATCTTTTCTGTGCGGATTCCATCCTGCCGTTCACCGTGAGTTTGGCCCTGTCCATCGATCCAACAGATTTCATCTTAAATATCTCAGAAGACCAGATGAGGATTCTTCAGTCTACACCTTCTTTTTCTACAAAATTCCAGCATGCAGATAAGAATTATTTTTTTTCTTTTCATCTGAACTTTTAGTTCTTAACTTTAATTCTTAAGAACATTTTATTTAAAATTTACTGATTTAACGATTTCCTAAAATAGCGAAGATTCAATTATGTTCAAAATGAAATTATATTTTAATTTAAATGTTTGCTTAAAGGATTTTGAAATGTAGAGGAATTTAAAATTTAATATCTTTTGATGATTGGAGATTTTGCAGAGATTGAAGAAAAATTGCTAGCAGTCTTAAATAGCTAAAGTTTAAATTTTAAATTTACTTAAAAGGGGGTTTTTGGTATAACTCAGTTGGCTGAACTTGATAGTAGTTTCTTTTCTTTTTTTTCTGCAATACGATAAATATTTAACTCTGTTCTGAATTTGTAGAAATTTTATATTTTTTTGGATGATTAAGGCGTAAGAACCTTAAAATTGTTAAAGGTAATAGTCGTTATGAATTTATTTTTTTTATCTTAACTCATGAAATAGTTATGACTGACTAATAGTTTTTCTAACTTAAGTTATTATCTTAAAAGTTGCTGAATTGTGAAAACCAATATAAATGTTTGAAAATAGTCATTTCTTAATTAATGGTTTTGATAGCTCCCGGGGACTAATGCATGTATAATAGAAATTGTTTGATATACATGTTTAAAGAAAAGTATAATAAACTCTATAGTTTTTAGTATTAATGATTTATGTGTTTTCTTTTAAAATATGATAACACTACATTGTTTCACCACTATCAAAATTCTTCGGGTTATATGCACTAACTTATATCTCAATCACAAAGCAATGTTTAAATTTGTTTAGGTCAATTAGCACCTAACATCGCACCATCGGACAGACAGGCAAAAAGACTCTTAAATAAAGTTTATATGAGTTTTTTAACGAAATTTCTGTTCTATTTTTTTCACAAAATCGCTGAGTTCTTTCGATCATTTGATGTACCATAATTGTCGAAAGTAAAAGAGTGATTATTCGTTACTGAGAAATGCTTTTCAAATGAATAATTCGATTGATATCATATAATCGAAGCTAAATAATTAAAAATAATTAAAAGCTTTTTTTTACAAAATAAGCTTTTATTTGAAACTCATAAAATATTAATGAACTGCAAAGAGAAAAATAATTTATCATATAGTTTAAATGACAATAAGCTATTCAATAATTTTCTTCACAAAATTTACATGCATTTTATATCACATGAAACAAAAGCAGTGCGCGCTGTTCATAAATTTATAAATATAATGGTTTACATATTTGACAATGCAATTGCATTATTTCTAATTCATTATTTACGTCTCCAGATATAAAATTGTGTATGAATTTTGTAAAGAGCGTTAACTTGTTCCTATTAAACTACACGATATATTGTATTTTTCTTTCTAGTTCATTAATTATTTTATGAGATAAAAATTAAAACTTATTTTATTGAAAATTTTTATTTTCTATTAAGTTACAGCTTAGTAGCCTAGGTACAAAGTGGCGTTTAGAAATTTGCACAGCCTGTTCATTTATCTCCAGAAGTTGTGACAATTTACAATCGACCAATGTAACTGCAAAATTAAATAAATTATGTATATTTACATAGTTTATCTATTAGCTACAGACCAATGTCTGAGAAAGTGCTGTACTACAGTGTTATGTTTCGCCCCTGTTTCTTGTATCATTGGTCAAAATAGAAAAGAGTGCCAGAAAGTTTTATTTCATTACTACAAAGCTCCTCATAGTATAACAAATATAATTTAAAGTGCACTTTGGAATTCAGCTGCTCCTGGAATTTCCGTTGCCACATTCCCTAAAAGCGTTCAAGGGCAAAAATGGTATTTTCTTAATTAGAACTAGCATTATACATTAAATTTTGCTTTCTGGACGATATTTTCATTACACTTTTCTATGTGATTAACGTAAATTATCTTTTATATCGATCGCAAACTATTTTAAAAGTGCATGTGGATATTTTAAAAGTAACTAATAACAGTTAATGTTTTATTCATACTTTTATCAAATCAAAATTTGAGAAGCTACAAAATTTCAAACCTCTAGCTTTCATCTACATCGAAATGCTTCAATTTATTTTCTTACTCGTTTCAGTTATAGCATCTAGATGTATGTCACAACATAGGGTACTAATGTATCCATGTAGAGTAAATTATTACTCTTTTTTAAAAAAAGGAAACGTGGAAAAATGCCCCCCTTTTCAGGATTTCACGAGCCCTCGCCTTGATCCAAACCACAGATTGTCCAGTTTCTAGCTTACGCCGTGAGAACATGCATTAAGGAGCCCGAAAATTTCTTAAATTCCAGCTGCTTTTATTCTTGTCTCGTAGCCCTGTTGACATGATTAAAAAGAACCTGGAAGCCGTATCCTTACTATAAGGTTCGAGTCTTGAAAAACTCATGGAAATCATGGATGCTGTAAGTTTGTTATATTTTTGTGGATTGGGGCACATAAAATGTTGTCGAGACGAAAGTCCCTCGAGAAATTGGTGATAGGGAGCTCAATTAGTAAAACAGATATTGAGCTTTTTATTTAAGATATCTGTATTCCTTTTCCTTGTAACCCGATATTTAAGTCATTGAATTTAGCAGTGATATTGGATAAAAATGCCAAGTCAACAACCCTCTATGTCTTCCAAGTTTTGGTCATAATTGTCTGTGGATATGAGATAATTCTTATCTCCAAGGCTATTCCAACAAATCGTATTAAAACGTTCCCTATACTCAGCCACCTTACTTCTGGATGGTAAATTATATCACCATTCTCGCTATCTAGCTCCTCAAGTTGATAATTCAAAGTCCGTCCCCGGATAAAATTTACGATGCGTTTAATAATAGTCATTATGTGATTGAGGCTGAGTTTTAAAAGGCTAGATTTTCATGATGAATAACGTAGTGGTATGAATTAAATTTGTAAAATGTGCCATCATGCTTATAGAGCCCAGTAAACCCAGTATTATTCCCGATCGTAGCCAGAGTTCCGTCGGTTGTGATTGCGATGAGCCTTTTTATTTGTACTTTACTTTCAGTAATATAGATTTTAACTGCGTCTTATATGTCTTACCCTCAAGTGCATTTTGCCAAAGTCAATATGGTAAACAGTGATTCTTTCAAGAAGAATTAGGAAACACCATTGTAGTGAACATCAGAAGTTGCCGCGTGTCCGTAACATCACTCAAGTCATCAAACTTCAAAGAAAAATACCTACAATGTGCCACATCAGATCTCATTTGTACGTAGATGTCATTCGCCATATTGTCGTCTTGTTGTGCCACCGTGTTTTGAGACAGAGGCACATATTTTATAGCTGAGATTATTTCATTTTTGCTTTTAAATTTGAGAAATAAAAACTCTGACATAGACAACGTAGATTACTTCACAAAGTCTCGTTTGAAATTGCTTTTTCATGATATGCAAGTATGTAACTAACTTTGAATGATACTTCTGTGTGATTCTTTACTTCATTTTTGAGAGTAAAAAGACTAAAAGACTGCTTTGCTGATCTTTTACAGGTTTTATTGATTGAGCGTTATGTCTACATAAAGCAGAATTAGTGGATACTTACTGTTGAAATCAGTTTTAGGATGACATTCAATGTTAGAATGCTTTGATACCGCTACTAAAGCATGTGAAAGGTGACGGAAGACGGGGACGTCCGGTGTCTAACAGTAAGCAGGCATGTATCCCGCGTCCTCCCATATGTAGAAGCAACAACTCCCTGGAGCCCCAAAGAGGCTGCACCGGGAGTTCCTTATGATTTAAAATATGGAGGTTACAGTGCTGTACAGGGGCGGTTTCAGTTTTACATAGGTGATAGAATTACATAATGCTGTGATTGTATTTAAATACATATAAACATGAGGAAGCATAGGAGAGAAACACAGAGAGAGAAGGAAAAGAAGGGAGTTGAGAAAGAGAAGAGAAAAGAGGAGAAAAGCTTGAGAGTAATGAAAGGAGGAAGAGTAGAAGAGAGAGGATACGTTAAGAAAGAACAGGTGGACATACACTAGCAAAAACAATAACAGTTACGCAAACATAACATACATAAACAGTACATACTGATTTGGGATACATGCCCTTGATATCTAATTATGGGAATGATACACTTTACAGAGGCAAATGTTAGTGCATTACATACACGCGATTTACTTACAGACGCTTATAATATGCTAATATATAGCATATGTTACTATAGAAATTCTTGCAATACACCGATGCGGTACTTGCAGTATAACACTTACAAATGCACAAGACTGGAGAAGATATACGATATTTACAGATACGCTGATATTAATACATACAAGTACACAATTCCTAGAAAAGCAAATACGCTACACAGTCGCAAATACGCAAGTACACATGCGCCAATACATGATATTTACAAATATGCTGACACTATTACTTACAGGTGCATGATATTTACAAAAGAAGATTTGCACTACAAACGCAAATACGCAATTACGCATATACAAAACCCAAATGTACATATATAAGGTATATCTCCCACATTCTTAGCGTGCCTTCGTGGTGTAATGGTCAGCACACTGAGCCGGTATTTCAGAGGTTCGCGGTTCGATTCCCGGCGAAGGCGTTGCACGTTTTTCATCTCTCCGGCTTCCAAAAATACCTAATGTCTCTACACATATACATTAAAAATCATATGAACGAATGCTGACATATGCGTATGCTTACAAAAAACGCTGACACAGTTGTGTTTACAGTTGCATCGAATATATTGTTGTATAAAATATTGAACAGGAGGACAATAGCTATGAATGTTGATATATAAATCGATAGATAAATTCCTAGTATGTAAATAATGCTATGCTATTATAGGAATGCTGGTGATGTTGATAAAATAATAGCTTTATTCTTGCAATACACCGACACAGGTGCTTGCAACACAATACGGATGCACAATACTGGAGTAAATACACGATATTTACAGATACGCTGATAATAATACTTACAGGTACACAATTCCTACAACAGCAAGTATACACAATACAATCGCAGATACGCGAATACACATGCGCAAATACGCAAATACACGATATTTAAAAAAAAACACTGCCACTAATACCTACAGGTGCATGATACTTACAAAAGCGGATTCGCATTACAAACGCAAATACGCATTTACACATATACAAACACGCAAATACACGTACGCATTAAAAAGCAAAGCCACAAGTACTGACAGATGCCCATGCTTACAAAAACGCTGACACTTTGTATTTAAAATTACATCAAATATATTATTGCATAAAATCGAAAACAGGAGGGCAATAGCTATGCATGTTTTCGTACTATGAAAATGTTGCTAATTTTAAAAATGACTAGGTATATGATATGCTATTATAGAAATGCTGAGGATATTGAGGCATTAATAATGTTAGACTTGCAGTACACCGACACAGGTGCTTGAAGTACAACGCTTACATATGCACAGTGCTGCGGCAAATACACAATATTTGCAAATATGCTGACACTAATGTTTACAGGTACAAACAGTAATATTTACAGATACTAACAAAGGCAGATACGATACAAAGGCAGATATGCAAATACACATGATAAAATATGGAAATACTTATATGCATTAAAAAGCAAATACATATACGCGTTAAAAAGCAAATGCACAAACGCTGACAATTGCGCATGCCTACGAATGCCATGACACTGTTGATTTGCAGAGTTATCAGATATATATGTGATCAGATATATATTAGATATATATTTATGAACAATCAGAGATGAACAGATGATGAAGTACAGTTCAAAACTATGGAATAGCTGTAGTACAACAGCAAGGGTACCTAATACCACATCAGTTATATAATTCGCTACTAAAGCAGTGTATAATAAAAAACTGCTTTTTTGCCAACGTTTGTAAAGTAACAGCTCTTCCTCCCATTCACTATTTGCTTTCTCTTGGATGGCGCTGGTACGTCATTCATGCGACAAGCACACCGCAAAATGTACGAAATAATTAAAGTGCTATTTTAAAACTCGCCAGAAACAGCTCAGTTTAGTAGCAGCTACCAGTAATATTTACCAACTTATTTAAATTAAACTGATGATTGACCTACTTTGACCGCATGACCGTATGAATGATTCATAGCTTGGACGGACGTGCAGCTGCGTGGGCAGCGAACAGGGCTTGAGTTAAAGCATGCACATTAATTCTAATCTGCCGAGTAGATAAAACCTCGGAATGAAGGTGGGAACTCGCAAGTAGGGGGGACACAAGTACAACGCCCTTATGTGTAATTTTGTATAGTTGTATTGTTGTTTTTTTAAAATTAGGATTAAGGTTTTATCTCATGGCGGTATTGTAAATGCAGCTGGCGGGAGCCTAAAGATAGGATTACGGGATACCAAATGCCCCATGCCACCGTTGGACACCACTGGTATAGCGCACATACAATGCATTAAAAAATTATGGAATCAGTAATATGTTTTACTATAGCTGGGATTTAGAGAACCGATTCGAATGACAAGTTTGCCAATAGCAAATAGCTGTAGCTAGTAGGCGAAACACAAATTGAACAGAATATTCTAACTGACGTGAGTGTACCTTTTGATATGAACAGTATTTGAAGATATTATTTCATTGAAATTAATAATATAAAATTTACTCTGTTATTGTAATATCAAAGTCGATACCCATATTTGTCACGAGGTTGAATTAGAGGTATAGTTTTAGGAAGTATATTGAGAAGGTGGAACTTTTCTTTTAAAAGGTATGATACAGCAAATCAGGTTTTGAAGACCAGGATGTGCAAGATATGGAGAAGGGAATTTTAATTTAAAATTTAAAAGTAATAGTACAAGTACCATTTGTCAAATCATTCCATTCTTTGCGGTACATGCAAAGTTCTCTGCTTGTCCAGGAAAAAGGAGTAAATAGTTTACCATTTTTACTGATATGAATGGCGTAGAGTTAAACCGTTGAACTGAGAGATTATGGTTCATTGGTTTCAGTTCGTTTCATCCTAAATAATCAAGTATATGTCCTGGGAAGAATTTCCATATTAAAGCGGAACTGATCTATGTTGAATATCTAATTATCAGTTAGTTGCCAGTTTTCCACAAGCAAAAGAAAAAGTAAATGCACTTTGTTGAATGTTGCTATTTTTACTGACATGTCTAATTGAAACTCTCCCCGTCATTTTCTTTCTCAAAATAGGAAATTTATATTTAAACTCGCTCTCACAAGCTGAGGATGTATGAAATGATATACACTCTATAACAAAAACGTGACGCATGAAGAAGGAGTTATTTGAATTGGACGAAATTACATATGCCCATACCTTACGATAGATACAGAAAATAATAAACGAAGACATGAAAAATTAAGATATGACAAGGGAAAAGAAGAAATTGTATTATAATAAAAAAGGCGAGAAGTAAATTATAAGGTGAGAAACCAAGAACTTAAAGGTAAACACTTATTATCATGTGCTGGAAAAGATAGGGTAGTTAAACATTGCCATCGCTTTCAAAGATGGTACATAATTGAAAGTTCGAAAAAATGTACTTTATCTATAAGATAAAAATGGACAACAGACAGCGGCCAATGCAAACCAGATGAAACTATATTTTGACAGAAATGAGGTGCAAATGTTCAAAGCTGTTTTACTGGAAAGACAACAAGAAAAATCGGAGGCAGGGAGGAACAGCTGCAGAGCGCAATTGACTATGAAAGTTCACGTTCCGTATATGAAAAGACGAGGAGCCAACACTACGAAGGAACAACCAAACAGAATAAGTCAGGAAGAAGAATCTAGAAAGGAGAAGACGCCAAGAAAGCAGCCAAAGAGTAAAGAGTCCAGGAAGACACGAGAACGTTCAAAGGATGTTCAACGTAGGCCCAGAGTTCGATAAAAAGTCCAACCGCTTATGCCCAAGCACATGGAGGAATCGACACCGACGGGCCTACGCAACAAACGCCTAGCTGAGGAGCATCAAACAACACAGAGACTGCGGAAATTTCAGCGTTCCGGTTTACTTGAGTTGTTGCAGAAAGGCCCAGGTGGAACTCCAAGGCCGAAGAAGAGACTAAGGGGCACGGAGAATTCTCAACGTCAGGGAAAGGTGCCGTGAGTCCGAGAAACACCCCAGGAATGGAAAGCCTTGCCCGATGAAGAGATTCAGCCGCGAAGAAGTTTCCGGGTATGGCAAATTAATGTTTTTCCTACATGGCAAGAGTTCGTGAGCAAAAGAATGGAAGACTTCCAAAAAATAAACAGATAAAGTGGAAATTTATTTTTTCCCTCGTTGATTTATTTTCTCCTTTGATTCAATTCTATTTTATATGCAAAAGTACAAGAGTTACTACTTCATTTTTAATTTTGCCTCAAGTGAGGTTATTTCAATTGTTTTAAGTAGCAAGAATTTCGGAAGTTCAATTTCAATCATTCGTTCTCATTCTAATTTAGTTCAGAAAGAAGAACTCTATTTCAGTCTAAAAGACTACGGTGAGGGAAATTAAGAGAAAATATAAAGAAATTCTAAGCAACTAGTGTGCCTTGATGTAATGTGAATGCTAAGTTTTCTTAATTTAATGTATCGTAAATACTTAATTTAATGCATTATGTTTAATGTTTTTGTATTTTAAAAACTAAACGTACTGTTAAATATGTGTTAAAATAAATTAAGACTTGCACAGTTGTATGAATTCAAATCGTATATTGTTAACCAGATGTTTAAATGTAAGTTAGCAAATTAAAAGAAATTTACGTTAAAGGCAAACATATAGCTGTGTGCAAGAGCTTACTGAATGACATTAGTTTACTGAAATTTTTAATGACACTGTAGAGACATTTAATGACACTATAGTTTTTACCGAGCATGGAACATTTACACCATGAGCCCATGTGTGGGGAAATGGGATAATCCTTATTATCTTGCACGCTTAAATGTAACTGAGGTGAGGCACGAGACCCAGTCGACCAAATCCATGCGTTGGCAAGCTTTGTATTGTTTCTGCGCCGCTATAGACACTATTGGTTTGGTTAAGGAGGAGCGATGAGAAATTAGCTGTGTTCTTCCGGAGATTCGAAATACAGATCTTCCAAT
>KK117956.1:322453-376148 GCA_000611955.2 Stegodyphus mimosarum | reverse complement strand
GAATATTCCACTGTTTTGTAGGGGTGGGGTATAATACACCCCACGCGCCTTCCCGCGGGTTAAAATATTTTGCTTTCTTCAATGATGTAAATATCTCATGAAAACAGACACGAGAGTAATTAATTATACAATCTTCACTAATAAATGCGGTTGAAATGTACAGTGGCTCCCAAAAGTGTTCGTACACTTATGATTTTCATTGAAATAGGACTCTATCCATTAATTAAAAGTAAACTTTCTGAATGAGATTTTTAGAATAAGATCTACAATCTATTCGTACTAAAATTACATGAAATATTTTTAAAATATATCGAAACTTTATTTTTAAGAAATTAATAATAAAAAAATGGCAGACATTTTATCTCACAAAAGTCTTCGCACACTGAAATATTTTTGGATAAAATCAAAATTAGAATTATGATTTGCCGCTTTTTTAATTTTTGCATTGTGGTGGCATTTAAAAAATCGTTTGGTTTAATTTTTTATTGTTTACTTCATAATATTCTGTTTATTATTGAAAAATGGGTCGTAGTCGTAAAGAAATTAAAAACAGCATTCGAAAATTGATAATTTTCCCCATAGTAGTGGTAAATGAATTCGATATATCGCTAAATTACTTAATTTATCCCATTCTACAGTGCAGTATGTGATAAAAGAAGAAAATCAGATTGGAAACAAGGTAAGAAAAGGTCGACCGAGAAAGTTAACGTGATGAGAGATTTATTATTAGAAAATTTGCGAAAAACCCACGTTTGAGTGTTGTAAAAGTTCCTGTAAAATTTAATGCAATGTTTTTCTCTTCAATTTTACCTGAAACTGTTCGACGAGTTCTCAGAGGAGCTGGATTACATGGGCGTTCTGTCCGTAAAATAGTTTTTGTTAGTAAGAAAAACAGAAAGCTTAGGCTTTTATTCGCAAAATCAATGATAAATACACTTGAAACGTACCGGAATAATGTCCTATTTGCTGACGAAAGCAAATTTAACATTTTGGGTTCCGATGGTCGAATAACTGTACGGAGAAGAAAAAATGAACTTCATTCTAAGAACTTAGTTGGAACAGTTAAGCATGGCGATGGAGGTGTTCTTGTGTGGGGGTGCATGGCAGCATCAGGACTAGGTAATTTGGTATTTATGGATGGCATAATGAATCATTCTCTCTATTTAAATATTTTAAGAGACAGTTCAAAACTATCAGTCCAAAATTTGGGTATTGGAAACAACTTTATTTTTAAAATCATGATAACGATCCTAAGCATACGGCTCTCAACGCTCGCCTGTGATGTCTCTATAATTGTCCACAAGTTTTGAAAACACCACCTCAGTCGCCAGATTTAAAGCCCATAGAACACATATGGAAAGAACTGAAGGTTAGCGTACGTAAACTCAACATCAAAACGAAAAGCGAAATCAAAACAGTCATGGTGGAAGAATGGATGAACATTGATAAAGAAATTACAAAAAAAAAAATCTAGTAAAATCTATTCCCAGACGTTTAAAAGCTGTTGTGGACGCTAAAGGATATCCTGCTAAATATTAATTTAACGAAAACTGAAAATACTTACTAATATGTCAAGATTTTTTTGAAGTGTACGAAGACTTTTGTGAGATAAAATGCTTGTCATTTTTTGATTATTAATTTCTTAATAATAAAGTTTCGCTATATTTTAAAATTACTTCATGTAATTTTGTTACGAAGAGATTATAGTTCTTATTATAAAAATCTCATTCAGAAAGTTTACTTTTAATGAATGGATAGAGCCCTATTTCAATGAAAATCATAAGTGTACGAACACTTTTCGGAGCCACTGTAGGTCTTCTTGAACAGATTGATCCGTAACTCAGAGGGTTAGTAGTCGTGTGTGTAGCAGCTCCATTAAAATTCAGTAGCTGAATTATAAGTATCACATTCTTTTTTTTTCCAAATGGCGAGCCCAAACAGTCCACACTTGTTGCGGGAGCAGAAGCAGTGGTCACTTTATTGTGGAGGCACCTAATAGGTGGGCAACAATGCCTCCTATGAAGGGACGGACAAATACAACCATGCCTTCTCTGGAACTCGAACCCGGGCCCCCTGGTATCGCAACCGGCTCCCCCAATCACTGTACCTTCTAGACGGCTGTATCACCATTCTTAAATAGAAATTTCGAATCTTTTCAAAGCCGTATAAACCATTCTTTATCGTACTTTAAACAAATACTTTAGATTTCAAGTTTATTCTGATTGGAATCAAAGTATTCTAAGCACTTTCTTTTAAAATTTAGTCATTGTGTTAAAGCGCGCCAGTGTTGTCTGCCTAAGGCGAAGTGCATTTCTGAAGACTTTTATAATTACTAGACATTTATATTTGCGTTACGTATGTATACAGCTATCACCCCTCCCGACGCGGGAGGAAAACTTACAGCTCGGACTTAAATATTTGGTTTCATCAGTCCACTTGGTAAATAATCTCATTAAACATAATAATAATAATTTGAATAAGATAATTTCAGTTTGTAAGAATTATTTGACATGTTGCAAATTTAATAAAAGCACGGTTACTTTTCCTAAGAAACTTTATAAGGTCTAACTGAATTCAGCTTAGCATAATAATAAAAATCTAGGAGAGAGAATACTCTAATTCTTGTACTCCAGGATTCTTCCGGAAGTCATCAACTGAAAAAGCATCAATGCAAACAATACCCAAATTGTAAACAATAATCTTCTTTGTTTCACCAAAGGAGACTACATATGAAAAGAAACTGTAATGTTTCCTAAGCCGGCCACCCAGGGATTCAGATGATTTGGTCTTCAGTGAAGTAATCATCTTTTTTTTAGGACGATTATCTTCACTGAAAAGGATGAGCGATTAATCTGCTCATCCTTTTGGATGAGGTTTTAATGCCCATTTCCATTCCTGTTATCGCTAATGAAGGATAAGAGAAGATGATGTCCACGATATTATGAAAACGAAGACTAATATAATAATAATCCTCAATATGCCCTGATTAAATTTGATGAGAGTACCGTAGCAAATTAATCATTTTTAATTTCATGGATGCCATAAAAATTGAATAATTAAAAAAGTATTTGTCTCGAAAAGATCACAAAGGCAGCAAAACTGCCAAATTTTCAGTTAACATGACTGCTCTCAGTTTGACTGCTTATATATCATTCTTTTTAACCCCTGTTTACTGTAATATTTTCTTCCTATAATAATTTTCAGAGTGAGATTTATAACGTTTTTCAGTGCTGTCGCTATCATTATTTAGCAAATCAGGATTATTAACTTACTTAAATATTTTAAAAACTAAACTCAGCGGCGCAACAGCCCTAATGGGCCAAGGCCTGCAGTGCCCTTTACTGCTTGCTTGACCCTTTTTGGGCTCCGCAAGGCATCGACATATGGCCTGGACAAATGATCAGCTTGTCGCAGGGCCCCCGGTATTCGGTTTCCAAGCGAACTTGGTCCTCATTTTATCGACCCACTTAAGGGATGAAATGTTCAGTCAACCATGCCCAGCCCGGGGATCGAGCCCCGGATCTGCGGTGTAGCTGCGCGACGCGCTAGCCACTTCGCCACCGGGCGGTCACTTAAATATTTTAGTAGGTAGGAACATTGACAGGTAATAAACAATTAAGCTAATCTTTGATATGCGTTATACACTCACTTCCAAAAGTTAAGCACGGAGAGGAAAATGCTAATTTCCGGAAGCCAATCAGAATTGAAGAGGATGCAATTCTCTGCAGAGGTAGATAGGAGTATGCAAATATCTTAGGTAACAGTCAATCGCGCTTTCATGTCAAGAAATATGCAAAAAAGGCAGTCTTATAAGAAGCCAGCTTTATGAACGGTTACAGAAGTTGGTTGCAAGTGCTGATAGAAGGTGTTTCAAACTTTCGTACAATTTGTTTTCAAGACATACGTGTTTCTATGACTTCCAGAAGACGAATGGAAGATTCTGAGCGCTGGCGTGCTGTAGGGCGCATTGAAGCAGGACAGTCGATCACAGATGTTGCTCTTTTCTTCGGCGTTCATCATTCTGTAATTTCACGTTTATCGAAACAATTCCAAACCACACAGGCAGTTGTCCGAAGCCCCGTAGCCGGTCGCCCAAGGGTTACAATCCCCGCGGAAGATCGATATATTGCTGTTGTAGCCAAGCGGAATCGCAGAGCGACCTCCACACGTGTGACATGTATGGTTACAGCGTCCATTGGTAAGGCGATATCTGCAGCTACTGTACGCCGAAGATTACATATGAGTAGACTGTACGCCCGGGCACCTCGAGTTTGTGTTCCTCTGTCCGTCCAATCAAGAGAGGCACGATTACGGTGGTGCCGGGAACATGTCAATTGGAATGTGTCTGACTGGGGCACTGTCATGTTTACTGATGAGTCAAGATTTGCTCTGGAGCCAGATGATAAGCGTATCAATCAACGAACGCAATCAACGAAAACGCAATCAGTCCCAAAACATCACCGAACATCACGCATTCCGAGGCGGAATCATTATGGTGTAGGCAGGGATTTCATTAGGATACCGCACCGACCTGCACATCTTTAAACGGAGTTCTTTGACGGAAGATGAAGTCCTAGAACCCATTGTGAGATTGTACGCTGCAGCAGTTGGCCCTACTTTTGTTTTAATGGACGATAACGCACACCCCCATAGAGCTGACATCATCGATGACTACCTGGAGATGAACGGATTGCGCGTATGGCGTGGCCAGCATATTCGCCCGACCTTAATCCCATTGAAATTCTTTGGGATACTCTCGGCCGTGCTGTATCTTCACATTTCCCACCTCCATCCACTCTTATTGAGATAGAAACTGCTCTACAAAAAGAATGGCGATTGCTTAATTCTGCGGTGGTTGACCACCTAATTGAAAGCATGGTCACATGCTTTCAATTAGCACTTTTTATACAGATGAGGGGGTATCACATACCCATTAATGTCCTTTTTTTCATTTTATGCTGTTTATTTCACTTTATACATAATTCTGTTTAAGTCTCCAGTATGTCATTATCTGATAACTTACAAAAATTTAATATTGTTTTCATTTCTGTATATAATTAATAATGATTTTGTTTTATGCATAAATATATATGCTACTTTCCTGCCGAATTTTGTGTCAATCGAAGCAGTATTTGTTGATTTTTTGCATTTTACATCTTCGTGCTTAACTTTTGGAACTGAGTGTATGTTCCGTTCCACTGTAATCGGATTGAAACGAAATTTTGTATTTGACAGTGAGGAATCGGAAAAATAAAATTCAAAAACAAGAAGTATTGTATTTTATGCAATGTTTGCACATATTCATGCAATGGGAGCAAATTTTATAATTCATTAGAAAAGTTGAAAATTCATTCCATTTAAAGTAAAAATACTTTTTGAAAAATACTTAGAATTTTATTGAATGAGGTTTTTATTAAAATTCATAAAATAATTAATAAATTAAAAGAGAAAAATTATCATATAGTTTAATAGGAACGAGAGATTGAATAATTCATTTTAGAAAATTCATCTGCAGTTTTATAGGATGATGAAAAAATACGTGGGTGCCCTTGATTAATTTATAAAGATAACAGCTTTTAATTGTTCAATTCGGTTAATAAAGTTTGATATTTAGACTCCCACGCTTTATTATATAATGACATATATAATGGCAATTTATATATGGTGACATATATAATAGCTATAATGGCATACATAATAGTTATAATGGCATATATAATGACAATTTGCATAATAACGTCATGTTCTTTTGTACAGAATGCAATGTGTATATCTTTGAGTAATTGTAATTCACAAACGCTTGTATTGCAAAAGTTTTGCTTTTCCTAAGTTGAAACTAAAATTTACGGAGACAGAAAATAAATGCGCTGATTCTTGAACTATTAACATTACTAAAAACCCTAACCACTTTAATTTCTCTTTTTTCTAAAGTAAACAATCTTTCGCACATTTGGGAGCATTAGTGCTGTAGCAGAACTAAACTCAAATTCCTAAGCTGTAAATTTCATAAAACTAACAAATTCCGTTGATACTGTATTTCTTCTTGGCTGCGCGAAACTAAAGATAGTTATCTGTACTGGTGGCAGAGTGGATAAGATCGCTGAATGCTGGTAATTTAACCAACCATTCAACTAAGAAAAAACCCCTTTCGCCTGGGTTTCAATCCGAATCAGATCCTGACGGATGGGAAATTGGTCGTTTACTCTGTGCATAACATGAATATGAACGATTTCCCCCAAGTGATTTCTTCTGTAGCAGATAGCCCTCGCTTTCTGTAGTACGAACTAACAAGATAATTGCGCAGCAACATATAGATGAAATTCTCCTAGTAGCTTCCCCGCTTCCCCCTCCCCGAGATAATAGTTTCTAAGAATGAGTGATATTTTTTAGAATGTAATAAGCATAGCTATTGCCATCACTTTTGTAACTTAACCACATTCAGATGTCAGGACTGAGTGTTCGGTGCATATTCTTGGCAAACATTCTTCGTGAAAGTAACTAAGTCCTAAGCCCTGATCTTGAACAGGGAGCTGAATACAGCTATGTCCTGTGGTAGAATACTGTGAATAAGTGGTAGAAGAACTATTCTTCAGAGGGATTTAAAATCCTCTTTTATTAAACCACAATTATTAGTGCTCGGGAGGGATACAACTCGGGAGGGATACAGAAAATAGTGACCGCACTTGGGTCTAAATTGAAAAATCAGGTAATTTAAACTAAAACTAATTAGAAATTAAGTAATCGTTGCTCACAGAGCTCTAAACGCCAGGTTGTCCTCTAAACTAAATGGTGCGTAGCAAGATTTAACTAATACTGACGCACTTAGAGTCACTTCAATAAGTAGTCACGTAACAGCGCTACGGCTTAGAATTTAAATACTAGCTAGTCAGGCGAACGTCGAATAGAGTAACAGTGGTCTGAGACTAAAAGCTCTCTCACAGTGAGAGGTTTCTACCTTTCGTTTAAATAGAACTTGGCTCCACTTCAAATTAGCATAAAGCTGAAACGCGCGCTTATTCTAACGGGAAGTTGAAATGAGAACGGATAGAAAAAGGAAAATTAAAATAAAACTTTCTTAGTTTAACTAAAACCTTACACAGAGAATGCCAGAATCGTCTTAGGTTTCGCAAAAATATAGAAAAGCCGTCTAGAATTCTGACGAAATTCTTCTGTTGAACAAAGTTAAGAGGTAAATCTCATCGGCCCGCTTTAAGGTAAAGTTTAAGGTTAGTTTAAGGTAAATCTCATTGGCACAATTTTAGCCAATCTCCAAACGAATGCGATCACGTTCGTTTGTTTAAATTGACGTTGCAACTGTTATTGAGGACTTTAAGTAGTCACGCAAGGACTGAGTTGCTGTTTGCCTGTTTGCATCTTTTGTACAGCTTCAACTTGCGCACTTCTGAATTGAATGTTATGTGATGAAAAACAGGAATATGAGAGTAAATGAGTGACAAAATAGTTTAAAAATTGACTTAAATGAAAAATCAGCCCACGTATTATGTTTTCCGTAATCTATATGAATATTACGTATAGAAAGCCCCTAAACTGTCCGCTTCCAATTAACTGCGAAAAGTTACAACAGAACTTCTATGACGCTCAAGTTATCGAATCATTTACTTACATTTTCTAAACGTTTTCTGCCTTAGTTTTTGTGGTTCGGCAATTTTCAGAACAAATTAAAAGCACCTTATATTTTTCACATTTCTTTTAAAATGTGTTACAAGTATTCTGCAGCTTTAATTCTATAATAGTTCTACACAATTACAAAAGAAGGAAAATAAAAGTTATTTTATTTTGTTTCTAAAACGGATAAAAAAGTGTTCTTCAAACAAATATAATGTGAGAACATAGCAGCTTAAATCTCAGGAAGAAAATCTTAAAGTGCAATGTAGTTGTAGTTTTCGGAGTCAAGAAAGATGAGAAATCCGCATATGTTTGCCAGGATTCGAACTCTAGACCTTCCAATTGCTCTTCGGACGTGCTTTACAGTTACATTCTGGAATCATGCTGTATCGAGGTAAGAAAACCTCACAATATTATTCCTCACTTAAATGGTGACTGCGGAGACCGGGACCCAAATACGAACTTTGCGGCTGACGAATTGTCGTTCACTACATCCTTGTTCGGGCATCATATGAGGATTTCAGAAGTTTTCGGGGTCAGGAAAGGGGAGAAATCTACATACTTTCGTTAACATTCCAACTCGGGACTCGCTGGTTACCAGCCAGACATGCTTTCTAGTTAGACTCCGAAGACATTAGATAAGGAGGAAGAAAAAGTTTACAGCTATCTCAACTGAAACTTTGGTGCTATACACTGATGAAATAAATTAAGAGAATTTGCATATTTTATCGAATTGCATGAAAAGAACTGAACTGTAGGAAAAAGCACTGCTTCTAGATAAAAATGCAAATCTGTTACGGCAAATACGTTAGCGTACACGTGTGTGTAGGCGAAACCAGTAGAAAAACAGTCTTCATAAGCTCGTGGAGGTTAAGACGAATTACGTTCGCTGGCACACCGCGGCAAATTTCTTGGTATTATATTGCAGCGATCGGTTGAATTCACATCGGAACAGTAAAAATGAGTAACCACCAACGTTTAGATGAGGGAATAAGGTGGGGAATTGTGGGAAGGCACGCCAATCGCAAGTCCAGATATGCAGAGAGTTTTGAATTTAATTTAACGCCCAGCATCGTGTGTAACCTATGAAAACAGTTTCAGGATACTGGATCCATCGAGAGCAAGCCTGGGCAAGGTCGTCCAAGAGCCGCGACGGCCAGAGAAGATCGCTATTTGTCCATTTTACGGAGGCATAACAGAGGGGCCATAGCTTCTCAGCTCTCTCGTTACCTGTATGCAGCCACAGGAACACGTGTAACAAGGGTAACTTTTTTCAAAAGTCTGAATGAGAGAGGGTTGTTTGCCAGAAGACCGGCTGTTTGCGTCCCGCTCACGTTTACCGACAAGAGAGTCCGATTAACATGGTCAGGCAGCATAGTGATTGGAGTACAGAGCAATGGGTCACCGTTTTGTTCACCGACGTGTCCCGTTTTAGCCTAAACACCGATTCTCGCCGTACTTTCATATGGGAAGTGCCAAGGACCCACTACCTACCCTCCAATGTCCGCGAAATTAACAATTATGGCGGTGGTGTTGTAATCGCCTAGGCAGGCGTCATGTTGGATGGCCGCACAGCTCTCCACGTGTTTGACAGAGGCTCTGTGACTGGTGGGAGGTATCGTGCAGAGGTCTTGGAGCCCTATGTTCGCCTTTTCCGGGGTACAGTGGGTACCGAGTTCATCTTACAGGACGATAACAGGAGGCCACATAGAGCTCTTCTGGTTGACGAATATCTCGAGAGTGAGGATATTCGCTGGATGGATTGCCCATCCAGGTCTCCTGACCTCAACCATATAGAGCATGTCTGGGACGCTCTGGGGAGGGCAATTGCAACTAGCAAGCCTCTTCCGAAAACCATCCAGGAATTTGAAACAGCGTTGCTGAATGAGTGGGACCAATTCCCACAGACACTGATAAACTGCCTTATTTCCAGTATAATATCACGCTGCGTAGCCTGTATGGCTGCAAGAGGGGACCATACCCCTTATTAACCCATTTCTTTTGTGTCTTCTGCAACCGCTGTTTCAGACCTTCATGCTCCCATGAGTGTTACACACGAACGTGTGTGTCTATTATAACTGTTGAATGATTATCTTGTTCGTATTATACCAACGTATGTTCACACCAAATTTTACTAAAATATGTCCAGTAATTCTGGAGATCGTAGATCAAATACGAAAATTATCTTAATTTATTTCACCAGTGTATTTTATTTCCTCCTTAATAAGAATGCATAACTGAAGTTCAAAAAAACCCTTTTCTCAGTCTATCTAAAAAATTGTTTTCAGACATTAAACATACTTATTAATAACTGAAAATTTAAAATTCAAGAAGCAGCTCCAAATTCTTATGCTTAAACAGTTTGCGAAGAGTTTAGCGAATGTGCTAAAAGCAGTACGAAAAGTTGATTAAAAAACATACCTGGAAGAAAAGTATTTTCACGGATTCTTTTAGATTCCACGAAGCACAAATTTCCTCAACAGTTTTCGTTACCATAGCGACACGGAATTTGATTGTCTAGGAACTTCATTCAATTAAAACATTTTGGTTCGATAATATAACATGTACAAGAACAAGAGATTTCTTCCCTCTGTGCAGTTACAGTTTAGGTTTAGTTAAAAGGAACCACTCTAATAACACATTTAATTTCAGAATCAATTTTAATACATAATTTTCTCTTCTTTAATTATAAAACGAAAACCACTTGGCATATTGTGCAACGGAAAAATAATTTAAATGCTTTTTGAAAATACATTATCAAATTCTTTCGTTTCTTTTATCTTAATAAAAACTGCAACAATGCAATTTTTACACCTTAACATATTTATTTTTAGCAAATATGTTCATTGAAAGTAATTAATAAAAGATATTATGTTGAAGGATATAAAAAATATCAGTTTTGTAACAGAATGTCTTCGAGAAAATTTGATATTTTTCGCCATTTGAAAATATTTTTGTTACTAAGAAATAAATTGCAATAAGGCAAATTTACCTTATACCAGAAAAGTACAAATTTTACGTTCTGTTTATTATTAATTAATTAAATTATAAAGCATGGAGCATATTTAGGAGATTTTTAATTTATTCGCTCTTATTTTTTTGTAAGGAATGAGCAAAGTGTTCGCTTTCTAAGGCTATATGACAAGGTATGTTCCTTTGTTTTTAAAAGTTTTTTTTAGCTCAGAAGGGCTATTAATTTCAAAACGGCATTTTGCTTCGATTCACTTTTGAAATTCGATTGCATCGATTGATTTGCTTCGACTCACTTTTCATCAGATATTACTGCCATGGATTATATTTAAAGAAATTAAATAATCAAGAATGTGCGTGAATGTTTCTGGCATTGTGAAGAAACAGCGGTACCTAGAGCCATCAAATTTTGAATAACGTTAGTCCTCCAACCGAACATGGGCACCTGGAAGCCCGAATTTTGAATTTTGAATTTGTTTTATTATCTATTTCAGGTTTTGTAAAACATTTAACGAATTTTTGATTAATAATTGTTTTGAATTTTTGATTGAGAATTCAATTTTTGATTAAATTTTTGATCATTTAACGAATTTTTGATTAATAATTTTTGATTAACGATTTTTGATTAAATTTACAATCAACGATTTGAAAGCGAGCGGTGGCAACACTGTAACGGAAAAAACATTTTTATCTCCAGCGCGCGAGAATGTGTAATGTAATGTAATGTAATGTAAAGGGCGAAGTCCTCAGCCCCCCTAGCCGAATAAACGGCCTTATGGCTAAAAGAGGACAGGCCCATCTAACACAAACAAAAACAAAAACAAAAACACTGGTGATATATCCCTATTCCAAAATATTTTAAAATCTGTGTTCTCTATCCATGTTAAAAGTCAAACAAATTAAAATATTAAACTTTTAAAATTCAGTTAAAGAGTATCCTGTCTCTATTAAACTCTTTAATTTACATTTTAAAGACTAATTTAAATATATCAATTTCTAGATAAAATACCTTAAAATGTGAAGAAGTGGAAAGAAGAACTTAATTCCATTAAGTGTTTTATGTCTCTATTAATCATTTTGATTAGATTGCCAATAATTATTAAATCCAAATTTAGTAGTATTTTAAGCAGTCCCTAATCAATTAAGTCACAACTGTGTAATTACAGTAAGAGCATGTCACAGGTACATTGTACAATATCTTATGTTTTACAACAGCAAGTATTTCATCATATAATGCAAAGTATAACATAATTTACACAATTAGTATAATGGATCACATACAGCCATTGGTTTCATAGCAAAATCTCATTATATAGTACAAAATATACCGCAAATAAATACAATTGGTATAATATATCACATACAGCGTCCAATATCATACAATATTCATTTACTCTTTATAAACATTTACATGAGTTCACAGGATATCTCTCTCCTCACTAAAATTTATAAGGCCTTAGGGAGTTATTCTGAGCACTAAATTCTCAAATCCATGAGGAACAACAATTTACAATAAGATTACAAAATAATACAAAGCAATTACAAAACTCAAATTCATTAGAATTTTTTAATAAAATACTTCCACAATAGTATCCTCTATATTACATAAAAGCTCTTAAACTCCAAAAATATTATCACTTTAAGTTAATATAATAAAACTAAAATGTTCATAACCATCCTTAATTCCTAGTAATTTCCATTCAATACCCTATCAACTCTCAATTCCAATAATTGATTTATTGCTGTTGATGATACTCAATATATCTTTGGCAAACTGTTTAAATTTGGAGTTTTTAATTCTAAGTTCATTAGTACTTGTAATTCCATATTTCATCCTCACCCCCTGAGTAAGTGCACAGAACTCGACAAAGTGTTCTGCGGTTCCAACTTGATCACAAATGAGGCATTTATCGTTGCCCTGGAGGTGGAATCTGCTTAAATAAGAGGGGAACCTCCCATGATTAGTAATGATCTGGTTAACGTCTGTATCTTTATAAACCCTCATCTTAGTTGAAACTTCTATATCTTTCAGGTAGTAATTTCTTCTTGTGGAAGTTTCCCACTCTTGTTTCCATAGTTTATGGTAATAATCATTCATAGTAGCAATCAACTTTCTTCTTGATGGTTTAACGCATAAGTATTCCATTCCATCCCCCAGGGCGGCCTCCTTAGCCAGTGCATCCGCCCTCTCATTACCGCAATGCCCAATGTGTGCTTTGATCCAATGTAGATATACTGAATGTTTTTCATAAGCTTTGTAATAAAGATCTTTAATATTTTCCAATAATTCGTTTTTTGGCTCTGGCCGGGAGAGCGCCGCTAAGACTGAAAGTGCGTCTGAATATATGTGAATACAATGTCTGTTAGCAAGTCCTTTTACAATCCAATTCAGGGCCTCTTTTACAGCAATAATTTCAGCCTGATATACTGAGTTTTTCTCTTTCATTTTAAATTTCTGCGAATGTATTTCCAGTCCATAAAAATAGACAACAAATGCTGCACCGACGCCCTTCTCGAAACCAGAGCCATCAGTATAGATTTCAATCTCTTGTGGTCCCAATTTGTTACAATCATAGTTAATTCTCCGAGCTTCTATCGGCGAAATATTTTCAGAATTAAAATATGTAATGTCTTCAGCACATATGACAGTGTCATTATATGTCATAGACTCATTTAATTTGTTTCTGAGTAGAAATTTATCATAATAAAATCGGTATTGAATAGATAGAGGGGGTACACCGGCTAAAACACACAGAACCTCCGTCGATACTGTTCTAAAAGCTCTAGTAATAGCCAATAACCAACCTCTCTGCAAAGAATCCAATTTCGATCTCAGTCGAACTAGCTCCCCTGCTCGGACACCCCATGCTCCCACACCATATATGATCTTTGGCAAAATGACATTGATATAAATCTCCCTTAGGGTTGCGCTCTTGTTTGCCAGAGTGCTTGAAGTGAAAGTATTTATGTAAAAAGTTAAAACTTTTTCTATTTTTCTCTGTACTTCTTTAAAATGAGATATAAAATTCAGTTTTTTATCCAGAGTTACTCCCAGGTATTTGATTTCGTCCTTAAATTTAACATTCTTACCTTTAAACTTTATCCTGGGAGGTCTAGTTTGAGCACCACCTCTTGGGAAGAATATTGCATTTGTCTTTTCTAGATTAAAATGAATCTTTTGCCTTACACTCCATTGATTAAACAATAGATCGACGTGTTTGAATCTTTGTTCCAACTTTTCCAGGGAGTGATCATAAATTAAAACCATAACATCATCTGCAAAACAGATAATTTCTGTATTTGGGAGTTCAACAAGAATCTCGTTGATCATGAGGCTCCAAAACAGGGGAGCACTGCAGGAGCCCTGTGGGCATCCTTTCTTAATCTGGTATTGTAAATTAAATTTATTTGTGCTACCTTGGTAAATAATCCTTCTGTTATGCAAATAGTCCTCTATTAGAAGGTACAAATTTCCATAGACTCCGATCCTCTTGAGTGTATAGAGAAGTTGAGGCCACGTGATTGCATCGAATGCTCCATGAATATCAAAAGAGATGAGCGCTAAGTGATAATCAATCTTTTTTTGTCTTATTAATTGAATCGTATGATACAGTGCTAGTTCGGTAGACCTTCCTCTTCGAAATCCATACTGCCTATGACTTATATAGTTTTTCTTGCATAAAATATAATTGAGACGATTTGTAATGAGTTTATCCAAAATTTTTGCAAAAAACTTGAGTAAACAGATGGGACGATATTTGTCATTATTTTTCGGAATAAGTACAATTTTCCCGATCTTCCAGCATTCCGGGAATACTGCAAGTGCCAGGCATCTATTGTATACTATCAAGAAGAGCGAAGGATATTCCTCAAATAACCTCTTTATAATATTGGCACCAATCATATCCAAGCCGGGAGCAGATTTAGTACTAAGTCTAGAGATCACACAGTAGATCTCTTCATATGTAAAAGGTGTACAGTAGATTAAATTCCCTTCTTCCGTCTCCCATCCATTTTCCGCTACTTCCTCATCATTTTGAGTCACTATCATGTCCTCATCTACATCGATATCATCCTCATCCAACTTCAACGTATTGCGTATTATTCGGTCATAATACTCCTCAATTGTTTTATACTTTTTATCGCCTTTTTCCAATATAATATGTTGTCTTCTTTTTTCAGTAGCAATCCTGTAATAATTATCGTAATAGATTTTATGATCCAAAAACTTCCTCTCTCTAAATTGACTTTTCACACTCTTAATCTTCTTTTTATATATTGCAAGATTTCTTTTGTATTCGACTTTCCTTTTTATCCTTAAATCTTCAGGTATGTTTTTAACTTGTGCACTTTTCCTCGTTGCTCTTAATTTTCTTCGTAGACCATCTAGTTCAGTATTCCACCATGTAGCACTTTTCCTATGTGCGAGAATGTGTATCTGAAATTTTAAAGATATGCTGATTTGCTGTTTTTAAATATTTTGTGACATTGCTGTTGAATTTAATTTTATGTATTTTAAGAGCCAATCAATAAAGGTCACAAACAAAACGTTAAAAAAACACCCTTTTGGGCGTAATATAAAATCTGAAAGCTTTCAGATTTTTTTTAGCCAAAGGGCTATTAATTTCATTTCGACATTTCGTGGCTTTTCACTATAAACGGCTTTTCACTTTTCAGTTTGTTGCCATCAAATATTATCGCCATGTATTATATTTAAAGAAATTAAATGATGAAGAATCTGCATAAATGTATGTATGTTTCTCGCATAGTATACCTAGAGCCATCAAATTTTGTGTAATGCACGTCTCCACCCGAATTTGGGCGTCTGGAAGCCGGACTTCGTTTTATTATCTATTTCATATTTTGTAAAGCGTTTATGAGTTCTTGATTCAGAAATTCAACGATTTCACAACGAGCAATGACAATAAAAAAAAAAAACTTTTTTATTACCAGCGCTCGAGCTTGTATCGGAAATTGTAAAGATATGTTCTTTTTAATTATTTTGTGATATTGCTGTTGAATTAAATTTTATGGCTTAAGTGCGAACAGTATGATATTTAATAACTAAAGGTAACACACAAAACGCTAAAAAGAAATCCTTTGGGAGTAATATAAAATCTGAAAACTTTCAATTTGTAAGGGGGGGTAGGTATGGTATTTATCGCCTTACACACATGGTTAAAGACACTTTTTCCGGTTTATGCAAAAATCTTAAAAAGTCTGACTTTCTTTACTATAGTAAGCGAAGTCCTAACAGACTTAATTAGCGAATTATCGCTCCCTCTGAAAGAACTGCTTAAAAGTTCTCCACGAAGGCATTCCTCCCTTTAGGTCCTCGAGTGCTTTGCCGTAATTACATAAGCGAAGCCGAGCCTCAAAAGAACTACAAAGTCTTAAGAAGGTTTTGTTCCACAAATACTTTTAGACGAAGTTGGCTTAACAATTTAAATGTCAGTAACTATAATGCAAAGCCGACGAATACAGTCTTAGCTGTGTTAGCTAACTTACTAAAGTGGCCTGGAGAGGCAGAAACATGCTATCTCCTGGAATCTATTAACCTCAGCTTAAATATTCAGTCTAATTTGCATTCTGGCGAGGAGATGGAAGGGTGAAGTGACCGTAAAGTTCGAAAACGTCAAACAACTGGATAATGAAAAATAATAGTGACCTTAGAGATTGTTAAATGCCGCATAAAGAGCCGGGGCGCAGTTCGAGTCCTCACACGGCATGAAGCCTAAATCATTTATAGATACTTTGTAGAGTCATTAGAATTTTTTTTTTGGAAGCAGAAGAATGAAAAATCAGCAACGCCTTCTCCGGGCATCGAACTACAGACCTCTCGGTTACGCGTCGAGTGTGCTGATGACTACACCACGAAGGCATACGAAGAAGGCGGGAACAATACTTTACATATTCTCCTTTTTAAAGGCCGACTGGGGATTAGGAGCCCCAATCGCCAAATCGTGGTGGTGGAGAATCATCATCCACCAGCTTTTAGTTCGGGTGCCACTTGTAGAGTCATTAGGATTTTTTTTGGAAGCAGAAATATGAAAAATGAGCAGCGCCTTCTCCGGGCTTCGAACCACGGACCTCTCGGTTACGCGTCGAAAGTGCTGACTACTACACCACGAAGGCATACGAAAAAGGTGGAAGAAATACCTTATATACTCCCCCTTTTAAAGGCCGACTGGGGATTAGGGGCCTCAATCGACAAATCATGGTGGTGGAGAATCATCATCCACCACCTTTTAGTTCGGGTGCCACTTGTAGAGTCATTAGGATTTTTTTTGGAAGCAGAGGAATGAAAAATGAGCAACGCCTTCGCCGGGCATCGAACCACGGTTACGCGTCGAGTGTGTTGACCACTACACCACGAAGGCATACGAAGAAGATGGGAGAAATACCTTATAACGTTAAAGTCTAGAACCAGAGAACTCAGTAGCTCTTAACAATAAACAGGTTAACAACATTGGTTTGTCGTACCCTCGTATGTAACATGAACGAGAACCTTAGAAAGTGTTTTAGAAAATCCTTCTGTTTAAGGTACTACCCCCTAATACTTTGACAACAGGGTCTGACACACTTAGCCGACACATCATTTCGCTGACAGCTGTTAGTCGAGCGGGCATTTAGCCGACAGGTGACAGGTGAGAGCAGATCCGGACACCCGGTGGCTTGCGTAGATTAATCGTTCGAATCCCGCAACTATCTAGAGCTACACTCCGAAATTGATCATTGCATTCAAACTCTTGAACATTACTCTTGACAATTCAGCATAGGCAATGAATAATGTAATTAACTATATAAGACGTAAAATGATTACATAGTACATAACACTAATTTTGATTGAATAACGTTATGCTAAAAGTTCACTGTTGCATAAATTTTGCTGTATTCTGAAAACATACCAAAAATAACTTTTTAATTAAAAATTCTCCTGATCCCATTGCACGTTAACACGTTGCTATATAAAAAAATACTCAATACCAGTGTTCTTCCCTGACTTGAATCTGATGGAGACATGCTTGTCGACAAATGCAACCCGTCAAGCACCTCTTATAAGTATATCGGAACTTCGGACAGCATTTCTGGCTGAGTGAAGTAATGTTCCCCAAGATCAGATCGATAATTTGATACGCAGCATGCCTAGGCTTTGTACAGACTGTATTTCACCGTCTGGGAGAAATACCATGCACTAATCATCTTACCAACCGTATAATCGTAAAATTTTGTAAGGGATATATTTTTTGTAATTGCTCCCGGGAGCAAAAATCGTAGTTTTAATGAATAGTATCAAACATACACCATTATTTTTGTTCTTTATCTTTTGTTTAATAAATGGGCTTTATGAATAAGTCACGTTTGTTTTGTTTTTGAACCTTTATTTGCTGGAGCTGGCATTATCCTTAATTTATGCACATGAATGTAGATTGGAATAACTACTTGAGACAGGTATATGCAACAAGCTTATTAATGTTTCATAAAAGAAAGAAAATCGGTGGAAATCTTTTCACAAAAAGAGAAAACTACACTGGATATATTCTTCCGGAACAGAGGGTATTCTGGAATTTATGCCGGGAAAGCAAAGAATGTTTTCTGGTCGCCATTCCCGATCGTTAGGCTAGAACATTGATGATAGAAAACATAGCGGTGGCAGAATAATATTTTGAGACTGCTAGATATAAGAAAGAGAAATTAAGAAATGCTGAACATTTCACTGTGTATTACAGTTATAAATTTGTAGGACCCGAAATCAGATGCCATATGTAAACTGTGGAACGATTATGAGGCAGTGCTAAATGGAGAAATAAATTCACTCATCACCATTTAGAGTGATATTTGATAGAATTTATGTGATGTCGGTTATATTCAAAAACTGCAATTTTTTCTATAATATTGAATGATATTTATAATTTTATGCCGCCTTGTTTAGATAGAATTTTTAGTCCAAAGAGATTTAGTCTCGAAGGACTATTACTTTCGTTTTGCGATTTTGCGTCGATTCACTCTGAATGCCCGTTTCACTTTTCAAATTGTTGCCACTAAATGTTATCGCTCTGCATTAAATTTTAAAAAATGAAAAATCTGCATAAATGTATGCATGTTTCTCGCATTGTGATAAAACCTAGAGCCATCGAATTTTGAATGACGTAATCCTACTGCGAATATGGGCATCTGGAAGCCCTAATTTTGAATTTGAAATTTGCTTTATTATATATTTTGTGTTTTGTAACATTTCAACGAATTTCTGATTAACGAACTAAATGATTTCAAAGCGAGCAATGGCAATGTACGAAAATTGGCAACACTGTCCGAAAAAAAAACATTTTTATCTCCAGCGCACGAAACTTACGGAAATTCTAAAGATATGTTCATTTTAAAATGATTTTGCGATATTGATTTTGAACTGAATTTTATGGTTTGAGTACGTAGTACATGATATTTAATAAAAAATGGTAGCACACGAAAAGTTAAAAAAGCCTTTGGACGTAATTTAAAATCTGAAATTTTTCAGATTTTTTAGTTTTTTTTCTTTTGTTTTATTAGTTTTTTTTATTATTATTAGTTATTTGTTTTATCACTGTTATTAAATGTAGTTTTGTTTGTTATTTTTTATTTATATGTAGATTACGCTAAATTAAAAAGTTACTTTCTTCAAGAATTATGAAATTAAAAAAAATATTTTTTACAGAAGTAATTTTTAGTCTTTTGAACTCTGTTTTTTCATAATTTTATACCTGGCCAAAAAATTGAAGGCCAAAAAACAAAGGTGGCGCATTTTTAACTGACGCTGCTCTAACGGAATAGTACCGCTACAACTTAAAAAAAGAGAAAATAAACTCATGGATTGAATGACTCATCGATGGTCTTCTTAAAGCAGTAACTGCAAAAAAGAAAAAAATCTGAAAGGTTTCAGATTTTAAATTACGACCAAAGGCGCCCTTTTTTAACGTTTTGTGTGTTACCTTTATTTATTAAATATCATTTATTGAAACCATAAAATTCAGTTCAACAGCAATATTGCAAAATAATTTTAAAATGAGCATATTTTTAAAATTTCCGATACAGAATCTCGTGCACTGGAGATAAAAATGTTTTTTGTTTTCGTACAGTGTTGCCATTGCTCGCTTTGAAAGCGACAAGTTTGTGAATCAAAAATTCGTTGAAGTGTTACAAAATACGAAATCGATAATAAAACAAATTTCAAATTCAAATTAGGGCTTCCACATGGCCATATTCTATGGAAGATTACGTTACTGAAATTGTGATGGCTCTAGGTATAATGTTATTTTATCCCAATGCGAGAAACGTACATACATTCATGCAGATTCTTCATTATTTGATTTCTTTAAATATAATACAGGGCTCTAATATTTGGTGGCAACAATCTGAAAAGTGATTGGCCGTTTATAGGTTTCAATGCAAAATGCCGAAACAAAATGAATAGTCCTTCAGGAAAAATTGCCTCTTTGGACTAATAAAGAATAAATGTTTTGAAACGGAGATTAATATGTTTGTAGTTAGAAAAATTACGGAACTTATTCCGCATAAATTACTTGATGTGTATGTTGATTTCGGATTTAGTCCGATTAGCTTATTATACTTTAATGTCCCAGTGGTGTTTTTAGGCGCAGAGATTTACTGAAACCGGGGCAAGTAGATTCACAAAATTCACTGGCACTTTTACAAAATACTGTGTTTGGATACGTTGCTAGTGGCAGCAGAACGCAGATAAATGAGACTAAAATTGAGGTTTAGCTCGAGTATAGCATCTAAATAAAACGTTTATAGAAATTTTGGAAAATGGAAGTAGAATTAAAAAAATGTTAGGAGGCTGTTATACGCGAGGAACATTTTTACATTTGAGAAATGAGGAAGGGAAATAAGTTGTTACAAAGCCCGTCATTAATGTGCTTAGGTCAGTCTGGGGACGCTGTTTGCAAAAAACTCCAATCACTGTGAATTCGTTTACAGAGCTGGAATATTTATCACTGTATTGCGATTTGTTGAAAGAATATTGGAGGTGTGGATGGATAATGGATGTCATTTTTGATTGCACGTGTTTCTGCTGTAGGTAAAACGATAACATAGTCTGACTCGGTAATATTAACATTTATATTTAATTCTAGGATGGATATATATTTTCTAATACACAATCACACTGAATGCAGTTTACACGATGAGCAGTTTTACAGTAAGCAAGTCCGCGTGAGTAAAAATCAAGAAAGTCATATCACAGCTACGAAAACATAACGCAGGGGAAGAGAGGAGAGGTGAGCGCATGCTTCACCGACGGCAGCCAGGAATAGAAGCGTCTAGACCCCAAACCTCACTTTTGCTCATCGCCCGGGTTTCAGAATGACAGAGGGAAAAAGGGAATTTCGTCCAAGCTCTCACAAATGCTCACGTTCGAAGACCGCGTGCTTATGTTGCTATCGCTTTAAATACTGTTACGAAATGTCCAGGCGCGGGAAGATAGCTTCCCCGCAAAGCAGGTTTAGGGTTGCCATAAAATGGTAAAGAAAGGCAGGGTTGCCACATTTGGCGAGAAATCGACCATTTGGCAACAAAATTGGCGATAAGCTATAGACGCATGGAGAACCTTCTAGAACGAATTCTTCCTGGTTTAGCCCAGAACGTTCTCGAATACAAGCCAAAAGCTATATAAACCCTGCTGGTACGCGGAGGGTTAGTTGGTGTTTCGTCTAGCGAGCTGATAGTCAGTCAGTAAGCGAGTGTCTAGTTGGTCCTCGACTACATCGAGAGCGTTTCTTAGTGTATCTCGAGATAGTGCATCGTCGAGTTTTATCTTAGAGTGTGTTGAGCTTCGGGAACGACTGAACCGAGTCGGGAACTGTACTCTAGCGTATCGTCGAGTGCATCGCGAGTTCTAGCGTGGAGAGTCAGTCTCGAGAGTACGTGGAGTTCCGAGAACGACTGAGCAGAGTCGGGAGCTGTACTCTGTGCTTTGCCGTGAAGCTGTCTGCACAGTTACAGCCTGATAGTCTGAAGGCTGTGTCGCTGATTGGCGCAGCGTGTTTATAGTAGTTCTTCGACGACTGTAAGCGTGATTTTGGAGCTGTCTTGAAAGATACTGGCCAATAAAGTGTGTTTTGATACTTCAAGTGTCGCCGTCGTTATTCTCTCCAAATCCACGAATCTTGAAGAGAAAAACATAACAATACTAACGAATATGTGTTAGTGGTACTATATTTACTTAGCTTAGTGTTCTTAAAAATAAACTGGTTAGTTTTATTCTGTATATTGTGTAAGATTAAATGTGTATAAAATTTTCATTTGTAAATTATGCAAAAGTTTGTCCGAATGGAAATATTTCGCATATTATATTATCCAATATGAGCAGGCGATCCCATGCCAGCAGACTAATTAATTTTGGCTAATTAATTGTTAATTACATTAATTTAAATCTCATCTCTATAATGGGTAAATAAGGGCATTATCGGACTTTTGTACGAGGAAAATGAAGAGTTTTGCTTTTCATCAGCAGCTTTGCTTTATGAATGTAAAAACCCTTCTTTGTATGAGATTGAAACCTTTTCAAAGCTATACAAGCATTTATTTTATTTAATATTTTTCTTATCTTATGCTTATTATCTTCTAATTCATTCAAATAAATGACGACTTTGTAAATTTGCAAAAATTGTGTGACTAACTTTATGGCTCATAGGTAATGTTCTGTTCTTCAATAAACAGGAAATTGAGTGTGAAAAAAGAATACCCTTTATGGCTGTTATTTACATTTTAAGAGCAGGTAGGTACTGTTCTGTGAAATGACAATTAAATAAACCATGTTATTTAATTCCTGAAACACGTGTGGTACATGTAAGCACGGATCAGCTGTTGTCGCGTTATGCACAAAAAAAAATTATTAAAAAAATTGAAACTGATTGTAAATAAGCAGATTTTTTTTAAAAAGGAGACATAATAGACTATATTTTAAATTATTTTTTCTCTTATCTTTGGTTTGGTTTGGCAAATTAAATATTAATTTACACATATAATTAACACATTAATTTCAAACACACACGATACGCTATAGACTAAAATTCCCTATACTCAAAATCCCTTTTCCCTTCTTCATTTTCCAGAGAAGGGATAAAACCGGTTATGAGCAAAAGTGAGGTTTGGGGTCTACACGCTTATACCAGGAACAGAGTAACCAATTCGAATTTTCCTCTAGTGGAGAACAGGGAGAAAGCTGGTAGCGCCCTCTCTCGGGTCAGTGGGCAAATAATAATAATAATAATAATAATAATAATGATGATGATGATGATGATGATGATGATGATGATGGTGGTGGTGGTGGTGGTGGTGGTGATGGTGATGGTGATGGTGATGGTGATGATGGTGATGGTGATGGTGGTGATGATGGTGGTGATGATGGTGGTGATGATGGTGATGGTGGTGATGATGGTGATGGTGATGGTGGTGGTGATGGTGGTGGTGATGGTGATGATGGTGATGGTGATGATGATGATGGTGATGATGATGATGGTGATGATGATGATGATGATGATGATGATGATGATGATGATGATGATGATAGTAGTAATAGTAGTAATAAAGTTCTCCACAGAGGCATGGTTACATGAGAGAAGTTGTAGAGGAAAAGGAGCCAGATATGTTTTATTATGCAAGCCCTCAAGCAGTGTATTGTCCGGAACAGACTAGTACTAAATTAAGAGTGGTGTTTAATTGCTCTACGTTGATCACCAATGGAATCTCTCTTAATTCGTTACAGTATAACGGTGGAGTCATACAACAGATATATTTGCGATTATGATTAGATTCAGAGTACATGTTTGAGCTTCAACAGCTGACATTAATTTGATATATCGAATGACACTCATAAATCCAAGTCAACAATAACCTTCAGAGAATTTTACGGAAAGATAAAGCAAATCAGCTGCCCAATTTTTTCCAGTTTTTGTTAGCGTTCTAATGATGCAATTTGAGTGTGAAAACTAAGCGCGATTTATCATGATTTAAATGTGATGGTCAGCAAACTTGAAGCATATTCGAGAAATCCGAGGTTTGAGTCTCAGCGAAGGCATTGCTCATTTTTCATGTCTTCTCTTTCAAAAAATACCTAATGTCTCTACAGTGGCGCCCAAACTAAAAACGATGGTAGATGATGATTGTCCAACACCAGGATTTGGCGACTGGGTTCCCTAATTCCCAGTCGCTTTTTAAAAAGGGGACGATATAAGGTGTTTCTCCTGCCTCCTTAGCATGTCTTCGTGTAGTGGTCAGCAAACTCGGCGCTTATTCGAGAGGTCCGAGGTTCGAGTCCTGGCGAGGACATTGCTCATTTTTCATGTCTCCTGCTTTAAAAAAATACCTAATGTCTGTACACAGTAAACACTAATATAAATTTAAATTACCATACTCAATTTGTAGATAGATTTTAGAATTTTTATTGAGAGACTTAAAGACTAGATGAAATATGATTTATGCCATAAAAGGTTTAAGTATAGTTTAAATTTTGGAGCAAATGAATTAATTATTGTAAATAACAATAAGAAGTGATAAAGAGCAGTAAATACTTCCCCCCAAGTATTATTAGACCTGTGTATATATAGCACACTTTCCTGTTGATTAATCTGGGTGATACATAAGTGCCATTACATTGTTATCCATGTGGTACGTTTCTGTAAACTCAAGCGTGTGACAGAAATTTCATTTAGTTTCTCGCGGCGAGAGTTTGATTAAGGACTTCACTCTATTTGACTTGAAAAGCAAACAAGTAATTCCATGTGCGCGTGCTTTGGCAGAAGAGGCCGATTTCAAATGACTCCGTTACTTTTTTTCCGACTTCCTTCACACTCAGTAATTCAGAAGAAACGTTTCCTTCTGGCTTGCTCATTACGTTGTTAATTATGAAGCCTCTATTTCAAATACTCTGACAGTACTTAATAAAATAGAACTCTCGGTGGAGTAGCTTTTTATTAATTTTTTGTATTTTTTTTTTTTTTTGAAAGGAGGCAAAAGTCAAATCGTTCGGAAATATTTGCTTTCTTCTTTCCCTGTTTCTTTAGTTTAAGGAGTAGATTGATGCGGATTCGCAGGGAAATGTCGCGTTTATTTTAATTTACGTAGCGAATGAAACACGAAGTAGTTTGTTTTTTTTCCCTTTTGTCATTTTTATAGCTATTAAAAATATGATGGTATGATCATAAATGTCTGTTGAAGAAAATGTTAGAAATAAGTACACAGAAAATAAAAATAACTTCCCGTTCTAAGGCAATTATCAATATTCAAGTTCTTTCTTTTAAACATTTGCAAGAAACATTTACCAATAGTTTTTCAAAAATAGGTAAGAAACTCATTTTTACACTTCCGTATTTAAATTTCTGTATATATTTATATTCATATGACGGGCTTTATGTATTTTTGTAACATTGTGCGTTATTTCATTGAGTCATTTGTTACTTTAAGGTCTTATTTTGTTCGTGTGGCGATCACGTGGTTCCGTGAAGCCTGGGTAGTTGCTTGCTCGTGTCGTCATCTATATTCGCCCGTGAGAAATGCTGCGTCGCAAGAGCGGGAATCGATCGTGGGTAAATTTACTGGGAGTCGAATTCTTTACCGCTAGCCCAAAAGAGCTCCGCTGTGCTGGGTTCAAGAATTCTAACTCTTTCAAATTTGCGATCGTGGAGTCGTTCTCGATAACGGTCCGCCGCAGTTCACAATCGAAATTGTGACTACAAGGTTTTTATGTTTATTTTTTTGCATAGAATTACAACACTTTGCATTCTAAATCCAACATTTACGTTTAGAATTTTTGGTTAGATTTAGAATAGAATGGATTTTAAAAACCGCTTAGTTAGAACATTTTAAAAAATCTCAGCTGAATCACAAGATATGGGAAAAATTCATCCAGACTGTCTTTCACAACTATTTATCTCATCGAGTTGGCTACATCTGTCCGGTATTACTTTTCAGCTCTACAAAGCTTGTGGAAATTTCCTTTCCAGGGAGAGCTGTATAGTGAAAAGATTGTGGAATTGGCAAAAGCTGTGATTTTCACGCATGTATCCATTTGACTTCGGAACATATGGGTGACAATACGACTTAGTCCAGTTCCATCTAAATTCTGATGGGCCCCACAGAGACTAACGGACCACCTTGGGGACGATTCGAGGGTTCCCACCTTTCTTCCCCAACCACCAAACCAGGAAGTTAGGGAGTCCAGATTTTTTTAATCACATTTACAAAGAAAAAACATTTTTATCCTTTTCAATTCAAGTTTATTTCATTATTCAGTTTTTAAGCGCTATAAAATCTATGTAAGTTGTATTGCATGCTGCGTAATTTCTTTTAAATTAAGATCAATCCAAGAAAACTTACGTAGAAGTTAGTTTTATTAATTACTATTCTAAATTTTGTAAACGATCGCCAAATATAAGCCAAGTAAAGACTTAAAAATTCAACATCCGAATTAGGCGAGCAAAACTTCAAGTCTTTCCTAAATGTTTTTCTTGAAACTTGTTTCGTTTTCTTTTCTCTGTGGAGAAGAAATTTCTGCTCAAAAGACATTCCTTTCTTTTTCGGCTACTCGTCCACCCGTTGAAAAGGCATTACTTTCTGTCGTTGGAAGTTGAACAGGAAAGGAAAATGGTGGAATTTTTGCCGAAAATCCTTCCCCTCTTAAGGAAATAGGCACAGGTGACCGGTCACCCAACAACATTGGCATGGACTTGGCAATTTTCCTCGTTTCCAATTTATCCATACACAAAGCTGTCCCTGAATATACTGATTTCCTCACTTTGTTTGCGCATTTGGCGATAATTTGCTAGTTTTGGCATATTAACGGACAGTACTTCTTTCTTCGATAGAACAGTCGAGTAACGGTGAGATATAATGCACATGAATTTGATCATATTTAAAGTAAATTGTAATTTAAAATTAAAATGAAAGCAAAACTCTTAACCAATCATAGTGAAATAAAATTCATATCTATTTGAGATAAACTAAAAATAAATTGCAATTCAAACATAAATTGGGCCCACCAGCGGCCGAGCGGTAAAGACGCTGAACACTGGTAGTTCTGTCCGAGGTTCGAATCCCGCGAACGGGCTGGCTGCATGGGCATTTTCGTGGTTTTCCCCATGTGTAACGTGTATACGAGCCTTCACGAAGGCATCCCTCCCTTTAGGCAGATAGCCCTAGTGTGCTTTGCCATAATTGAATAACCTAATCTAACCTAACCAAACATAAATTGAAAACAAAAATCTCTCACACAGCAATAACTTTCACAATCTGGCTAAACGTTTCCGCCACTATCCCACATTTTTTGAAACCAGACAAACTGGAAAAAAGATAATAGATTCTACCCCAAATTCCTTTTTCTTTCTAAAATTTTTCCACAAATAAAACACAGTTTATAAATTCAAATGCCTTTATTAAGAATGATCTTTTAAAAACGCATATCGTATTCACCTTTATTGTCTAAAAATTTAATTTCTGCACATGTGTCTTGGGTCTTTCCACTTCAGATATGTCTCTGTAGCAACGAACTGTATCGTTTATCGTTCGGGCTCACCAGCGGTAGAGAAGTAAATCGCTGAACACTGGCAGTTCTGATCGGGCTCGATTCCAGACAAAAGGGAAGTTTTCTTTAAAAAGTCTTCCACGAAGGCATCTCTTCCCTTAGCCATAGTGAGCTTTACCATAATATACCAAATCAAGGCAAACGTTTATCGTTCGGCGAAACATTTAAAGCTAAATCCAGCTTTGATCCATTCCAATTACTTGTTCTTACAAAGTTTCTATTTGTAATGGTAGCTGTTCAGCTGTTGACTAGCGACATAAGTCAGTGTTCCAAAACCAAAGGCCCGAGACACATACATAAACAAAGGGAAACCTCAGAAAAAAACTAAAATATGCATCGTATCGCATAACTTTAAAATCTTACAAAAACAAACTTCATTATATAATGAAAAAAAAATCGATCACTTACACGTTAAAAATAATTTTTGCATTACTTTCTTGGAATCTGTTTCTATTTTACTCATTTAAAATTTAGTTTGTTTAGAAATTTTTAATTCGGATTACAGTGAACACCAATTTCTAATTAGCATTGCAGCTGGCATTTGGCAGTTCAACATTTTACCTTGTACAATTTTATTATCGCTCTTTCTTAAGAATTCGCTTAATACGACATGTATATACAGTGTAGAAGCTTTTCCTTGAGTAGTTTGCAGCATTCCAATTTCTTTTATTGAAATTGTATACACTTACTGTCTAATATATCAAGCAACAAGATCAAGAACTAAAGACGGTCATTACAGTCGAAAATAAAAACACACAAAAAATATTTCTTTTATTGAAATTGTATACACTTAGTTTGTAATATAGCGAGCAAAAAGATCAAGCACTAAAGACGGTCATTATAGGCAAAGTCATATGTACACACACATATATTTCTTTTAGTCCAAAGGGGCTTTGTCCCTGAAGGACTATTGTTTCCGTTTTGCGATTTTGCGTCGGAAACATTAAAAGTCTGTATCGCTTTTCAAATTGTTGCCACAAAATATTGCTGCCGTGTATTATATTTAAAGAAATTAAATAATGAAGAATGTGCATAAATGTATGTATATTTCTCGCATTGTGATGAAACGACGGTACCTAAAGCCATCGAATTTTGAATGGCGTCATCCTGCTGCGAATATAGGCATCTGGAAGGCCAAATTTGAAATTTGGAATTTGTTTTATTAACGATTTCATATTTTGTAAAACTTTAACGAATTTTTGATGAACAAACTCGAGGATTTCAAAGCGGGCAATGGCAACGTTGTACTGAAAAAAACATTTTTGTCTGCAGCGCTTGAGACTGTGTAGGAAATTCTAAAGATATGTTCAGTTTAAATCTATTTTGCGATATTGTTCTTTAACTGAATTTTATGGTTTAAATGCGAAGAACAACATGATATTCAATAAATAAAAGTAGCATACAAAAAAAAAGTCTGAAACATTTCAGTTTTTTTTTATTGAAGTTGTATACACTTAGTGTCTAATGTTTCAAGCAACAAGATCAAGCACTAAAGACGGTCATTATAGTCGAAGTCATATGTATACACACAAAAAATATAATTGCAGTACGTGTAGTACTCATATTTTAAAATTTCTTGCACGAAAATGAATAGTATTAAATGTGGAAAAGAGATAATGGAACAAGAAAAGGAGCTTGAAGATAGAGCGTTTTATATTGAAACTTTTATTTAAAATTTAACCACGGTATCTTGTTGATTAATCGATGAAGAATGCGAGGAAATTAAAATTTTTGTTCTGCAACTTGGAGAGAACTAACAGAGTTGATCTACTTTAACCAACAATTTGTCCAACAGAGAAGTAATACCTAAGGAGGGAAGGGGTGTATGCTTTTAAATGTACTTAACGTTGCTCGGGATTCCTATTTTAGTCAGTTCTTTCATCTTAGGAGCATAAATCAGAGGTGGCCAAAATTTCCCTCAGTAAAATCCGCAGCCGTAGTTGCAAGTTCTGTTTTTACTTGGCTATGATGACTAGGTCTATCTGCCTAAGGGAAGAAATACCTTCGAGAAGGACTTTCTAAGGGGAACTAGCTCATACACATATTACATATGGAAAAAACAGAAAAACGCTCATGCAGCCAGCCCATTCGTCTAGAATCGAATCCACAGTGTCTCAGTGTGTAGAGATTTTACGGCTCGGCTGTTGCTGCAGTTACAAAGAGCCGCAGCTATGCTATAAGTGTATCATTTTAAAAAGCAAAAAAGAGTTTGAAATTAGAAAGAATCATCTATCTATATAGTATATAAATAAGGATGTCTGTTTGCATGTGTGATTGTTTGACTCAGTCGCTACTATAGCTATTGTCACCGAAACAGATTGTCTGAAATTTGAATTGAAGATTATTTCAAATTTAATCACAGTACTCAGCGGTATACAAAATGTGCTGGTACTGAGTAAACGTAATTATATTAATTTGTCTCGAATTTAATAAAAATAACTTGGCTATTTAATTAAGAGAAATGTGTTGCACTGCTCGAAGTGTGTTATCGGTCAGCAAAGCGTAAATTATTTAATTTTTCACCCGCAATAACACGCACCGATAAACATGCGTGTTGTTGCATCACACGCATTTTCTTTGCTTTTGAAAGTGAATTCGTAATAGTCGTCACAAAGCGTTACTTTGGCTGTGAAATCAATTATGCCACATGAGCAAAAATTGGTTGCATAACTGGACAAGCGCCTGGCCCCAGCTACCACCCCAAGTTCTTATTGGACACTACTTGTGATGTCATAGAGTGACGAAATGAATACCCCGCGGCATTTTTGCGCGCGAAAAGCTTGCTTTAATTGCAAATACTCTGTTACATTCCACAAATTCACATTTATACAAAACATAACCAAGACCAAAAAAGTATAAGTTCATCTAGCTTACACGAAACCGATAATAAAATCTCTTCAACCTGACGTCATAAACGGCAACCAATAAGAACAGGGGTGGTGGCTGGGGCCAGGCGCTTGTCATAACTGGTAACTTAAGCACGGTAAAAGAAAAGGACATCACGAACTTCAGAAACGAACTGGCAATGGGAAGCAAGACTGGAAAACGTCCGAGTACGTACTTCTCAAGCACGTTCGTATGAAACAAACGAGCAGTGGGAAGCAAGACTGGAAAATTTTCGAGTACACACTGCTCGATCTAGACGAACACTGCACGCTGATTTAAATCTTGGTGCATTCCATTACGATGCTAATTAGGATTGCTGTCTTCATTCAAGCGTAGTCGTTGGAAAGATGGATAAATTATAATGTATTGCTGGGCTCTCAAGTTTAAGAATGAAGCAACAGGAATGTTGCTATGTCGGTAGAAAAATGAAATTGCCCTCACCAGATTGAAGAAAAAATATTGTGCATCAAAATCATTTCAATAAACAGAATTCAAACATAAAACACTTTCTTTTCTCTCAGTAGCACTACAACGCATGCCCAGTAACAGTTAATTTGAACTAAACTAAAGATGATTTATAGTTTTTAATTGATGTTGCTCTTTATTAAAAAAAGGGGGGGGGGAATCTGAAAGGTTTCAGATTTTAAATTACATCCAAAGGGGCGTTTTTAAAACATTTTGTAAGTTACTTTTATTTATTGAATATCATGTTCTTCGCATTTAAACCATAAAATTCAGTTCAAGAACAATATCGCAAAATAATTTTAAACTGAGCCTGTCTTTAGAATTTCCTACACACAGTCTCCCGCGCTGCAGATAAGAATGTTTTTTTTTTTCTCTACAACGTTGCCATGGCCCGCTTTGAAATCCTTGAATTTGTTCGTCAAAAATTCGTTAAAGTTTTACAAAATATGAAATCGTTAATAAAACACATTCCAAATTTCAAATTTGGGCTTCCAGATGCCTATATTCGCAGCAGGATGACGGCATTCAAAATTCGATGGCTTTATGTACCGTCGTTTTATCACAATGCGAGAAACATATACACATTTATCCACATTCTTCATTATTTAATTTCTTTAAATATAATACAGGGCTGCAATATTTTGTGGCAACAGTTTGAAAAGTGATACAGACATTTAATGTTTCCGAGGCAAAATCGCAAAACGGAAACAATAGTCCTTCAGGGACAAAGCCCCTTTGGACTAAAAAAACAATCTTTATTGCTGTTATTATACAATGAGAAAAGTACGTTTCTCCGCTCTACAAATTTTAAATTTTTTTTGTGAGTAGAAAAGCTCAGCATTAATTCGGCTAGAAAATGGAGTATTTCTTATGAATTCTCTTTTTTATCTGTTTATAATTAGAGTAAACGGAAGTTGAAAAATGATGTGATTTTTAGAATAAGTTGAAATAAAAAATTTTGCTGTGTTTTTAAAAGTAGGGCCCAAATTTTTCTCTGCTATCTGTCCGTACATAATTATAAGAAAGAATAAAAGCGAAGAAAGCGGATAGCACACGGTGATCAGAAATTTCAAATTAGTTTTAGAAAATATATTTAAAAAGCTATCAGATCAGCATGGTTTCGTGTAAAAGTCTGCGGATTAAGTTTACATCTCTAATTACATTGTTATCAAAATACATAACTGCAAAACCATTTGAATAATACGTGATGTACAGAAATTCGATTATCATTTTTTTCTCGCCTATGATGCCATTCAATAAGATATATTGCTAAAAGTGTATTTACAACGTAAAAGTCTTTTATTTTGTCTAGACGTCTAGAGAGTTAATATCTATTAATAAGTGCAATTTCTCCAGAAACGAAAATTTTTGTTTTTCGTTCATTACTTTGGCAATTCAACGCGTTCTTTGCATTTTGAAATTATTATACTCATAATAATATTATTATAAAAATTAAGTCAGTAATCTAAACATATGTTGTAGCGTGAAGATAATTTCGTTAAACTATAATTATATGTTTCATAGATGTATTGTATGTTCATGATGTATTATGAAATTTCTGACAACACCGCAACAAATTATGATCAAAACTTAGTGCCTCACAGTTTCAGTTTGTTTAATAGCTTATGACAAAGCACTGTCTGCTTAAAGAGAGGATGCCTTAGTGGGGGGGGGCCTTTGAAGGAAAAGTGGCTCCTATTCACCTTGCACGTGGAGAAATGTAAGAAAACGCTTATGGAGTCAGCTAAGGAGCTGACTGCGGACCTCATTAACTACTCACCCCCTTCATCAGTTCAAAACTTTTGTAGGAAATCGAGTGTCTAATCGTTTGCACCATTGAATTGTCTATTTTTGTGTTCTTTAATATGGCAACGCTATGTTGCTAAGATAAAGTAGTTTTTAAAAACTTTTAGTCGTTCATTTGTTTCTCTGCTTTATCGGAAGCAAAATTTGAAAAGGTTAAATAATAGTATTAAAAAATGTTAAATGGTGTTTTCATTTTGAATTTATATTACAGTCCTTTCGGAAATAACACAAGACATAGACTTGTATTTTACAACACCTAGCAAGAGATTATTTTCCAATGCGAAGGATTCTTGCTTAAGTACTTTTATAAATACACTAGCTAAAACTCGCCCGTTTTGCTATCTATTTGAATGTGAACCTAGACTTCTTACATGGAACGAAATGTCTAATTTCGAATTGGTAATGAATGTAATTTTTTTAAATTTAAGGTAACCCAACCCCGTTCGAAGGACGTTTTTTAAAACGTTCGTTATATTTTTGAATTTATGTGATTTTTTAATGAATTATACTCAAAATTAAATATAATTACTGCAAAAGTGATAAAAAATCATTGTTTTGAGAAATTTATGCAAGAAACTGAAAATTTTAGGTCAAAATTAATAAAAAACATCAACAATCACTGACAAGAAAATATTAATGATAAATATCTATGTTTGGTTTTATTTTTTATATATTACCTAGAAGTGTACATTCAACTACAATGATTTGAAAATATTGATTCACTAGCAATATATGGCCAAATGTGTTAGTTAACACTAAAAACATTTTTAAAATACGCATGCTATTGAAGGAAAAATGCTGTAATTTCAATTCTATGGGGTTACTTTTTTAACTTCTTGTCTACGTTATGCATAATAATGTATAAAACAGGTGTGCAAAATTTCAATTGATTCTATGATGAACTTTGGAGTTATCATGGTTGTCGAGAACATAAATCATAAAAAAAGGAATTAATCAAAAATCTCGTTTAAAGTTTTGAGATTACTGTTACATGAGAATATATATAAATATTCATTAAAAGCGCTCTTGCCTTATACATCGGCCCTTCATATTTTTCAAAACAATCATTTTTTTTTCGAAGGGCTTTCAGTTTTTTTTCCTATGAATTTTGGCGAAGCTTGATGAACGCTTTCGAGAATCGTTAATTTCATTTTACATTTAAATTCTTATACCCTTGAAATGTAGAATATCCAGGAGTCATTTTAAGTGACTCAGATATTTTAATAAGACCAGAAAATGTATCATTAAATAGAATTACACTGATATTGTCACCGAACATTCAACATTTTAACCCAACAAATGTGTTTTTAGCCAATAAATTGGCTCAGGAAATTTGTACACAAAGCAGAAATGTCAGAAGCTCAATGTAAACAAAACAATAAGTTTGAAACATGGTCGTCAAATACGACTCTTATTTTGGATTTGCATACCTATGCAGATCATATTTCAAGTTTATGAAGACTTAACGTTGTTTTCTGTTTCTATTCTGAAGATTCATTATCTTGGTTTCGAACCACATCTAACCACAAATCCTTATCGCCAAATCGAAGGGTATGGGTACTATGGGTAATCCCTTCAGTCTTATACTTGCTGGCATTTACATGCGCTATTTCGAGGTCAAATTATTTAATAAACTATCTTTTCGTCTGTGGATTCGCTACGTAGACATTTTCGCTCATTTTGATGGCAATAAGGAAGACTTAGCCTAGATTTTATCTGTTATAAATTCGATTGACCCAGCCATCCAGTTCACGTTTGAGAAATTTGATGATACACTGCCTGACCTTGACATTCTTATAATCCGCAATGGATCTAATTTTGGCACAACTGTTTACCGTAAACCCTTTTCTGTTTGTTTACCTCCCCATGCTAAGTCATGTCTCCCGACTAAGCAAAAAATGGCTTCTTTACTGTTATGTATTTCGAGCTGTCAAAGTTTGTTCCTCAGTAACTCTTCTTGCTAAGGAACTCAGTTATTTAAGATCTGTTGCCCTTGACCAAGGATTTTCTCCCGTAGTCATTGATAAAGCTGTTCGAAAGTTCTCATTGAGCCATCTAAGAACACATTCTGATGTCAGAAATAACATTAATAACTTTGTTATGCTTCCATTTCATCCTTCTATCAGTTACAAAATTACACGGATTTTACACAAGTTTAATTTTCATGTTGTTTTCTCATCTATAAATAAAATCCGAGGTTCGGCTTTTAAAGATTCTATTTCTAACGTTAATTCTTGGGGAATTTATTGCATATCGTTTCAGTGTGGTTTAAAATACATTGGCCAAACGAAAACAATATTAAAGTTTCCCACAAAAGAGCATGAATCTTACGTCCGAAAAGGCGAAATTAGCAAATCTTCAATAGCTAATCATAGTTGGAATTCAGTCACAATTTTGATTTGGGTTTTGTTAAAAGTATCCAGAAAGCTGGTTCCATTAGGGAATTGTTTTTTCTTGAAGCTTTTCACATTCACAAAAATTTACTCTGTTCAGTCAGTGACTTCAATTCCACTCCAGTCTTGTCTAGTGCCTACAAAACTCTACTAACGTAACCCTTCATTTTTCGTTACTATTTCTACCAGATCGCGCTTTTCTCTTCCACTGGTCGCCGGTGGGTATAAATATGATCGACATTCGCTTTCTCGATTTGCAGATTTGTTTGCTCCTGATGGAGGGGAACCCGTTTTGCTCTCGAAATCTATTGCGATTTTACATAATCTACCCCGTAAACAAGGTTGTCGATTTGCCTGTTTCATAAAAGCTTGGTTTAGATATACGCACGCGCAAACTTCCCGTTAATGACAAGATGATAAAATAAAATTTAATTGTGTTTTTCTGTGGATATTTTTGAGTTAACAAAACATCATGTTAGTTAAACACTGTCACTTATTGGTACACAGGACTGAAATTTGAATGTGGTCAAGATTTTAGTAAGTAAACTACGACACATTTTTAAGAAAAACGTCTGTGATGTATATACAATTTTGGCCACCTCTGCACTGGATGAAGACTTTCGAGGAGAATTAAGCTGCCTTTTATCATTTATTATACTTTTTGTCGCATTTGATAAGTACAACTGAATGCGATCCAAAGCTTACTTTTCCCTAATACATTGTCCATCATACACTAAACATGCGTATTTAAAATTAAAATGAAAATGTTTTGGAATCATTTTTATCTGTTTCTATGGAATGAGCAGAAAATTGTATCAGGCAGAGCCGTGACAAGGGTGAGGCAAATGAGGCACTTGCCTCAGGTGAATAACTAGAAAGGACGTCAAATTGGTTATCTGAATTCTAAAATTAGTTTAATTATGGTTTTAAATTTGCCAATTATTATTAAGAGAAATAAGCTTCGGCAAACTTAAGTCAATAAAGCAATAAGAAGAATTGCAAGAAAACCTGGAAATGAATGCAGTGTGTATTTCAGTGTTATTTCTTATTGATCAAAAAAGGATTTTTTTAATATGTTCACATGAAAGTTATAAATAATTGGCTATATTATTATTCTGAATTTATAGCGCTACGATAAAAAAATACTTTAAGAATTACTGTACAATTATGCTATAAGAATTATGATATTTTGAATTAATACAATTACTTTTATTTAATACAAATATAACTACGTTTGGAGTCTCAATGGTTATGACAGACGAAATGTGTTTGCATGTTCTTTGTTAACTGAGTTAGCTTGGGACTTCAAGCACGTTTTCCTTGATAAATTCTGTTTGAAGCTCTGAGGAGAGGAGATTAACAATTGTATTTTTTGTACGCTTTTTTCATCTTTTGCTATAATATGGATAGCTTTATATTACCAAATTATTTCAATTTGCATTGCCACTCATATTACATCCTGTTTTCCGGAAAATTAATAGGCTACTACAAATGATTTTTGCGATTTTCACTAGGTTTCTAACTTACAATTCTTTTTATCTTTATTTTGATATATATGTTACGATGAAACACCGAAATCTGGAGAATGTCGACTTTCACCGGTGAATGTCAACATTCACATAGTCGCTTGGCGTATGTCCGAAATATTTTCCAAATACTCTTATTTCTCACTTACCCCAGTGAATGTCGACATTCACCATGTACTAATGGTGAATGTTGAATATATGAGAATATTATATTTTCTGCTCCGTAATTCAGTCGCGAAAAAACACGCAATTACTTAAAACATATAATACATTCAAAATAAAGAAGGAAAATAATAGAAGTTAAAGAACTTACTTTAATTATACAGTACGTAGTAAATGAGAAAATAAAATAATAGTAATAAGAAACTTACTAAATTATGTGATTCAAATCTGATTCATTGCAACAACTTAAACTATTATGAGACTTTGAATTGCACGAGAGGCCCTTGCTTTTACAACTGCATTTATGGGAAACGGCCAGTCGCCTCTCTTTTCGACCTACACCAGAGCATATCTGTGATTGTCGACATACACCGGTGAGGGTCCGAATGTACAAGAATGCAATCTTATATTCGATCTTTCACGGACGTATTTGGTGAATGTTGACATTCTCCGGTGAAAGTCGACATTCTCCAATTTCGGTCTTTCACAGTAACATATATATATATGTATAGAGGGGCGGACATTTACATTTTTCCCTCAGGTGAAAAGCTTTCTTGGTGTGGCTCTGGTATCAGGATTAAATTATTTAGGGCAAATCACTCAATGGTTTTCCTCCTTTGAAGGATTGCATTCATGAAGAGATTAAGCGGCTCCTATTCGCATTAACCTTCCAAGAAAAGAACATGAAAAGTAGCCAGAATCTTGTTTGGTCTTTCTGGAGCGAAAGATGCGAAGAAATAACTGTCAGGTCATCATTGACAGCTATTAAGGTGATCATTCAGTCAGTTTTAGTCCATACTTTTTTATTGTGTACGTTGTTGTTTTGCTGTGTAGTTAGTTCATACTTTTTGTTGTGTAGTGTTTGTTGTTTGAGTGGTTACGTGATGATTAATGATGAAAATTTTCGTAAACAAGGACAAATTTAAAAAGGAACTTCTGAATAGCTAACCAAGTTATTAAATTAATTTTCCTTTGTAAATATTTTACCTCTTAAATATGAAAAGCTGCGACGTATGATTCGTTTGGCGAGGATTCCAGAGAGCAAAATTAATAGATTTTCTTAGTTTGATTTGGTTTATTTGGTTACGGCAAAACGCACTAGAACTATCTTCCTAAAAAGAGGGTTCCACTTTACAAATGGGAAAAACTAAGAAACGTCAACACAGCAGCCAGCCACTTTACCAGGAGTCGAATCCAAGTCAAACTGCCAGTGTTCAGAGATTTAAATGCTCCGCCGCCTTAGGAGTTTGCTTCCTTTAACGCTTAATTGCAATGCTTGTAACTATTGTGCGTAAAATACTGTTACGGATTTGGTATTATTTATTTAGAATTGTAATTAAAATTGTTTTATTTTCCCGTGCAACGCAGACGATTTAGCTACGTCGGAAAAGTAAAAATGCAAGAGCGCATGCATTTAATATTTAGTAAACAAATATCTCGTAATTGCTGTTGCCTTCGAGGAAAATCCAGATATTTATATATTTTACCAGAATATTCTAGTGGATAATTAAGAAGCTTATAAAAGTCGAATTTAACCACCTCAGCTCAGTTGTAGCTGTTTTTAAGCGAACTGTTTGTTTACTTAATGCTGTTATTGATTGTAGCGAATTCGCTGTGAGGTTGGATTAACTTTATCTTTTTTGAATCGAATTCTGTTTAACGTTTGAGATATTGTGATATTGTACGAATATCTCTGAGGAAATATGTCAGTATTTTGCTTTATTTCTTGTGAAAAGAATCAATTTTATTAACTTTTTAACGACTTGCGCATTCAATCCATTACGAACCTGCACGCACGCAACCACAATACATTGAATTTTTTTCTAAGACGTCCATCCACGTTTCTAGTTGATTTTAGTCTTCGATGGAGATGATCGTTTAGGTCGTTCAGCACGGTACAAATGTTTCTTCCTATTCTTGTAAATAAAGGTACTTTTGAAAGTTGTCGCCAAAAATGGTTCATTGTATATTAACCGTTTAAACCTAAATGATATGATTATAGGATCCATTTTAATTAGATTTTAAAATTTGAACAGAATTCTCAACAAACCCTTTTAATTTTTCCTGGGTATAATCCTCTTGCTTTCCTCTTACAAATTAAAAACTAATAAATTAGACGATTGTTCTCTGCGCAAATACGTTGCTTTTAATTAAAAGGAAATGGGAAAAGCAGTTACCAGCAGTGACTTAAAATTGCATCACCGTTTTAACACTTAAGTACAGATGTTCATTTTCTGTTACGTAAATACAGAGAAAATGTTTCTCAGACCGCACTCTATTTTATGCATTTTAAAAATATAAAATTTTAAAATAATGTACGCTTGTTATTATATAAACATTAATACGCTTTGCTTGTTATATTGAAGTAATTATTTCTTTTTAGAACTCTAAAATTAATGCATTAAAAATTAATTTTTAAATCCCATATGAAAAATACAGAACGCTTAATCAATTAAATAAAATAAACACTACTTAGTTGCAAATGCGTACAAACTAAACTATTTAATAAATTTTCCATCTACAGAATCTGGATTATATAAAATAATGCAAAAAGGATAGTATATAAAGTATATTAAAAAACTGAAGCACATTATTTTAAGCACTTTCAACACAATTTTTGCAAATTCTCTTGGCACATTCATTACATATCGGATTTTTGCAACTGAAACATAGAGAGGCAGTTTTTCTTCTCGGTCTAGGGGGACAAAGAGAGCATGTTTTACACTTTTTAAGGGTATCAGTTACAGCTGGGTTACAACAGATTCCGCTGGAAACTCTCTGAATGCACATTATTATTTCTTGGTTCACAGTTGGCTTTTGAAGCCTTCATTCCATATGTGGTTTCACTAATTCCGACGATAACTCCATCAAAAAATCAGTTTTTTGCAATTTGGCACTATCTCTTATCAGGCCAGCTGCTGAAATGACTCAAGTAGTAATAAAGCCATCCCCCCCCAGAAAAAAAGTAACGTAAAAGCAGAGGTGAGGTCTATATGAAAGCCGCCCAATTTAAAAAAAAATATTTAAAAAAAACTAATGTATAGAGTTTAATAAAAATTTAGGAATAATTGTATTTTATGTCAACTTGAAAGTGCTGAAAATTAAAAGAATAACTGGGTATTGTTCGGAGAACAGCCTTGACGCCAAAAAGGGAGAAACAGCTTATTGTGGTATGACAGGCAATGGTTGTCATTCGATGAAGTATTTCCTCTAGGTAGACAGCCGTAATACTTTTCCCTTGATAAGGGATAATCTGTAGTATTACTTATTATCTCTAGTATTTATTATTAGTACAGTCAAGTACCGAAAATCCGCTAACTCCTGAAATCTGCAATTCCTCTCAAAATATAAACAATGATTTTATAGGTTCCAGAAACCGCAGAATGGAGAATGAAATACCAAAGAAAAAATATTTATTCAATAATGACGTCATAATTACAGAATAATAATGAATCTGTGTTAGTGGCAGAAAAAAAAATCATACCCCAGAAGAGGTTTTTGTATGGATGATGTGTTCAGATGAGCCTACACTGGCATATCAGATAACGGATTATGAAATCATTGGCTCTCTTTTGAACTAGCCATAGCAAGAAAACGGTTCCCACACCGACACAGATAATGAATGTGAAAGGAGTGAGAAAATATCTTTTAATGAGGGTTTGGAACATGGTAAAAAATACCTAAAATATTTAGAACAACAGAGCTATGTCAGAGAGCAAGAGATTGAGACCCTGTAGAATTTACAAAAAAAAAAAAAATCTTACTTTGGAGCACCTAAAGTTTTAAAACAAACCTCTTTCAGAAAAATGTTTGAAACAAATAAAAAAAATTAAATATTTTATGCTTTATTAGTATCCCTTATTCTTACACGTCTCTTTTGTATATGTCCTTAATGCTTTAAAATATTCCTGTAGTCACTAATGTAAATGAATAATATAATATATATATATACATATAATAATTTAATGCATATAATAAAATAATGTAATATTGTATATTATTGTACATAATAATTTAAGTAAATGTACCTAATATGCCTCTTATTTTTACACGTCTCTATTGTATATGTCCTTAATGCTTTAAAATATTCCTGTAGTCACTAATGTAAATGAGTAATATAATAAATAAATATATATATATATATATAATAATAATTTAAAGCATATAAATGTATATTATTGTACATAATAATTTAAGTAAATGTACCTAATATGCCTTATTTATTGTGCACTTTTAGTCTGAATATTATGATTTGGCTTTTCTGTCCTGAAATCCGCAAAATCCTAAAATCCACACAACCTCTGGTCCCAAGCATTGCGGATTTCTGGACTTGTACTGTATTTATGATTGTAGTATAGTAATTTGAGGGAGAAACATCTTATTGTGGTATGGTAGGCAATGGTTGTCATTCGATGAACTTCCTCTAGGTAGACAGCCGTAATACTTTTCCCTTGGTAAGAGATTATCTGTAGTATTTATTATTAGTATTTATTATTGTAGTATTTATTCGGTAGTATTTGATTATCTGTACGTATTTATTATTGTAGTATTTATTCTGTAGTATTTGATTATCTGTAAATATTTATTATTGTAGTATTTATTCTGTAGTATTTGATTATCTGTAGTATTTACTTCCGCTGGCATGATGAAATGTCGCCCATACCCTTAAAGAAGCCAAGTTGGCGTAACCAAGGTGTTCCCCGACCAACATCCGAATAACTATATAACTTACACAGTCCAGTCACATTAATGTGACCATCTGTCAAAAGCCAGAATAACCACCTTTCGCAGAGCGGACTGCTGCGAGACGTGCAGGAAGAGAGTCACATAGGTCCCTGAAGGTGTTCTCTGGGATGTTGAGCCATGCCGACTCTAATGCCGTGGCCAGCTGCGCTAGATTACGCGGTTGAGGATCCATGGCGCGAACAACTCGATCGAGATGGTCCCACAGATCCTCGATTGGGTTTAAGTCAGGTGAGTTTGCTGGCCAGGGGAGGACGGTAAACTCATCCTGGTGCTCTTCGAACCACGCACGTACACTGGCAGCTGTATGGCACCTCGCATTGTCCTGCTGGAAGATGCCATCATCCTGAGGAAAAACAATGCGCATGTAGGGGTGAAGATGGTCCGCAAGGACAGATGCGTACTTGTATTGATCCATTGTGCCTTCCACAATGATCAGTGAACCTAGAGAATGCCAGGAAAACATTCCCCAGACCATAATGCTCCCGCCTCCAGCTTGGACCGTTCCGGCAATGGTTGCAGGGTGGTTCCTTTCAGAGGTTTCACGCCTTATACGCCAACGTCCATCTGTCCGATGGAGCATAAAACGCGATTCATCCGAAAACGCAACCTGTCGCCACTCAGTGGACGTCCAGCTGCTGTACTGGCGTGCAAATTCTAGCCTTCGCCGTCGATGAACAGCAGTCAGCATAGGTGCACGAACCAGGCGTCTGCTTCGGAGGCCCAGACGCAGCAATGTTCGCTGAATAGTACTTTGGGAGACACTTTTGGTAGCCCCTTGGTTCATTTTGGTGGTCAGTTGCTCAACGGTAGCCCGTCTATCTGCCCGAACGCATCTCCGCAACCGTCGTTCGCCTCTGTCATCTATGGCCCGTGGTGCACCACATTTGCCACGTCGCTGATTTTGGACAGTCCCATTTTGCCATGCACGGTACACTTTTACCACGGCGGCACGCGAACAGTTCACAAACTCAGCCGTTTCGGAAATGCTTCCACCCTTGGCCCGAAAGCCAATGATCATGCCCTTTTGGAAGTCGGATAAATCGCTTCGTTTCTGCATTACGCCAACGATTGAAATGTTTTCCGAAGCCCTCACACACCCTTTATATACGCTCAACTGCACTGTGCTGCCACCTGCCTTCTGTGATTGGTTATTTAACTCTGACATGGAAAGTACGTGGTGGTCACATTAATGTGACTGGACTGTGTATAAGCAGTTATGCAATTCTAGAATATTGGCGCGGTCATACAGACCCCACCTCTGTGTTTAAGGGTTAATGCTGCCTCTATACCTATGCTTAAATCAACTCTTATTCCATTATTTAACAATTCATGTTTAATTTAACCACAAGTTGTATAGGCTACAAGAGAGCCTTAACTAATGACCTGACAATAAACCACTGACCCGGCTATTTTTACTACCGGAGAGCCAGGCATCTTCTTGCAATCATTGCTGGGAAGGGCTTGTCGCTCAAGTTACGGCTGTCATATGAAAGTTTTTCTCTCTCAGTTTGACGATGTTTCTTATGCTTTATTTCTCGCTTTGTAAAATAGTAGATTTATTTCCTTTTTTCTCTGGTGCTATTATTTCAATGTCCTTTCTTCTGCATGACATGTTTTCCTCTACAGAGGCTGTTCGCACATTTTTTAGACGATGTATACACACAACCAAATTACATAAAAATCTTGTGTTTTAAATGTTCTATTTCACATCCCTTATTCTGAACTATTGTTCGACACCGCAATTTCTAGGATAATAATGCCTTTTGAAGTGTCAGAGGAAGTATTCTATCCCATTCCTTCCGAACAGCTTTCCAGATCCCTGTTAGGGTTTTGGGACAACGTTTGGATAATGCAGTTTTTAAGAGGCCGAAAGCACAAAAATCCATAGGTGACACATCGAGAGTAGGGATATCAGTGAAGGGTATGGCCTCGATACCAGTTTTTTGTTCTATTTTTTTAGGAAATTTACAGTGGAATTTGATGTGTGACTGCTAACTTTGTCTCGATGGAGTCTCACAGATGGATGGCACTGTGAGTAAAGCGATAGTATTTCATTCAGAAAAATTGACGATAAAATGTGTTCCCGATAGTATTTGGAGTTAATCTTGACATTGTTTTGCATTCTCTTTATTTTTAACTTGCCGTTATAAGAAAAACCAGCAACAATCATGAATCCCTCAGAAAAACTTCTTTCGATTCTTTGAACCATGTACTTAAATTTTGTTCTCCCTTTTAATGATAATAAAAGGCTCTTTTTTGTCACAATCATTTAAATACACCCATGCTTCATCTATGGGGGCGATTGTTTTCCATTTTTTTTTGGATAAGTGTTTCTCATATAGAATTCTGCAGCGTGTCCTGCGTCGAGCGATATGCTTTGGAAGAAGAGGATGCACGTTGCGTTTTTTCGCTTTCTTAAGATTTAAATCAACGTTTATCATTTTGTTTACAGTGGACACCGAGCATTTTAACGATTTTGCAACTATCCTTTGATTAGGGGGATTTCCTTTTAACATTAAACGACGTACCTTTGCAATAGTCGAAGATGTCCGTTTTTTCCTGGGATACTTGTTTGGAATTTGTGTCCCACTGGAGGCTCCGATTTGACGTTTTTTTCATTTCTTGTCGATGATATTACCTATCGAGGCTTTAGATATCACAAAACCATGACTCTCACATCGTTTTTGGATAACGGAGTCTGCATATTTCTCTTCGGAAAGAGCGTCAATGTAGCCTTCGAACCACTACTTTGTTAAATTTGCCATTTTGAATAAAAACAAAACTTTCAAGCCACAGACGATAATTTTGACTTTTAAAAACATAGTACAATTGCGATTACTTCTTTTGCAGCAAACGTCTTTTATTACCGCTTACCAAAATCGTCTAAAAATGTGCGAACAGCCTCTGTATAGCCGTTTTATGAAGTAATGAGTGATGCCTCGATTATCATTCTTATCACAAAACATTTTAGCTGACAAAATGCTACTTTATGATGAATAAACAGTTTATATAGAGTTTATTTTTGCGCCCAATTGCATATTTTCTTCATAAGAAAACTTAAAACCTCTCATTTATACAAAGACAGTCTTTTTTGTATAATGGTAAAAGATGGTTTGATAAAGAAGTTATTGAGTTGTTTTCTTCGTTATGATGGGCCAGTTCGTTCGAAGTGCCACGTTGACACCAATGCTATTTAATACTTTACAATTTTCTTTCCAGAAATTCGATGAATTTATCAAAATCTGGACTGTTGATAAATTCATTGAATAAACTAAATCTTAATTAGACTAACTCTGCTTAATTCATACTGTTTAGGGATTTCCCGATCCAACTTTTCCAAGAGAGTGTTCATCAATGAAACACTTGAAAAGCTATTTCTTTCAACTTTCAGAGTCTCAAGGGCTCTTATATTTTTGCATATATAATCTAATAATTTGCATAAATCCTTCGCTGATTCTTGCGTTAGCTTTTCATAATTGATATAATTGTGATATGCTTCGAAAGAGTACTATATATGCCATCGGAAGTTTCTAAGAACCTTGCATCACCAGTAAAAGCTCAGAATACGCTACATAAACAAAATTGCGAAGCTTTCGTTTGTAGAGGCATTAGGTAATTTTTAAAAGCACGAGAAGGAAAAATGAGCAATACCGTCGCCCGGACTCGAGCCGGACTTTTGAATACGCGCCGAGTGTGCTGACCACTACACCACGAAGGCATACTAAGAAGGCGGGAGAAATGCTTTATGCGTTTTACTGAAAATAAGTGTAAAAATATCAGAAAGCAACTTTTTGAATTTTATATTACGCACAAAGGTCCGTCTTTTGTTTTATTTACGTAATGCGAAGGCCCGTTTCAAGAGCATTTGTATGGAGGATTACGTTATTCAAAATGATATGGCTCTAGGTACCGTCGTTTTTTTTTCAGAATGAGAGAAAAATACATTCTTGCTGATTATGCTTCATTTTATTTAATTCCATTAAATGTAATACATGGCGATAATATTTGATGGCAGCAATTTGGAAAGTGACACAGCCAGTTATAGTGATTCAACGCAAAGCGCCGTTACGAGATTTATAGCTCTTCTGAGCTTAACACCCCTTTAGACTAATATATTGTTTATATAAAATAAACACGATAGAATAATTCATTTTTACTATTTATTAAAGCGGTGAGCAGGAAACTCTCTTATTGTATTTCAGAACGTTTAAAATTTTCAAAGATTTTTAAGCTTCCGCATTAATACAATATTTTAAAATTTAAATTTGCATCGTAGAACCTTTTCATTCTACTGTTTTCGAAAATGATTTTATTGCTACTCAGTGTCACAATCTCTTCTATAGTATTGAGCAGAAAATATTCAGTACTTTATAAACATTTTGTGAAATGAATGTATTAAAAAATGATTTTTTACGGCAAAGGAACGTCGTACGTACACAGCTTTAATTTCACTATTTTTCAGGTTCGTGAGTGACATTATAAACCCTTTACGCATATTAGAAATCCGTACATGAGTAACTGGTGGTAATCTTCCGGATACATACGTATTAAATCAACCACCTTAGAAATGGCCAAAATTTTAGTATATGCTACTGCATAAAAATTATTCACGCAACCATGCGCAAGGCAAATATTCACTTTCTAACGTCGCCGTACGAGAGCATACCAGAGTATGCGTTCTTTTTTGTTATATTCAAAGCTCCAGTCGCTTTCATAGAATAATTCTGATTATCTTTGTCTTACACTGGTTTTTGACATCTGTTTAGTTTGTGGAGTTTTTCTATAATAGAAGAAATAAGAGGTGAACAGTATTCTGCCACAAAATCGGATCCTTCCTCAAATTGATCACTCCGCAATTTCCTCCATAACTAAAACAAAACCCGTTTGCAGTTAGGTTTATTAATTGTTTTTTTAGAATAAACACACAGTTGAGAAGTAAAATATGTAATTTATGATTCTTTCCAATAAAAGTAATTGTTCTTTCTCTTCCATTAAATTCGCCAAACTGCGCTAGAGTGGTTGCGATAGTACGTAAGTGCTCATTTCCATTATGCACTTGCAACCTATTTTAGTCCCTGTAAATGAGAAGCTAAACACATGCCAAAAACCAACAATATATCATCTAGGATTATGTGTATATGTGTGTAATAATTATACACACACATACACGCACACATAATTCCAACAATACCATGATTTTGTGTGGCAAGTGCAGAAAGGTTTAGTGCCTATCTCGCAAATGTCTAATTTCTCACAACAAAATTAAGAAACGAAAATAAAAATGACAAATTTGTAATAATAAGAAATGCTTCAAGCAGAAAATATATAATACAAAGTGGAATTACAATAACAATCAATATGCATTAAAATAATAATACAAAAAATAACTTATCGGGTGCAAATTTGCGATTTTCGTGAGACATTAAAATCGTCAGATCATCTTACTGATCCATAAGTCGGAAAGCGTTATCAACGTAGCAGAAGAAAACAATGAAAAATCGAATTTAAAATACAAAATGGTGAAAAAAATCTGATGTGTACACCACATGACTTCCTTGTACGGAATATTAAATTATACGCATATTTTGTTTCATTTGATTTAAAATTATTTAGAGGTATATTTAATTAATTCAGTTCTCATTTCGCAGGCAAAAATGCATAAAACTCTAAATATCTTTATAAAAAACTGAAAAATATAGAATAGTGTAAAAACAAAAATACGGTTAAAACAATTAAAAAAATGACAATTAAAATTAGAGTTAATACGCAAAAAACAAGCAATTCCAACAGGAAACAAGAAGGCAGATTTTTCGCTGCACAAAACTAAAAGTTTCCTTTAGGTCCCATTAGGCGAAAAGACACTGAAGTTACAGAAAGACTTAATTCACTATTCACCTAAGTTTCAAATGTAAACAATTTTGGCTGCTATGGTAAAAAAATTAGGCTTAGCCACAATTAAAGAATTTTTAAATTGTTGATAATTCTAGAACTACTGCATGAAATACTAAAGGCATAAAAACCTTAATCAGACGCTAAGAACAACATAATTCAATCATTTTTAAAGTAAAAAAGTGCACAATTTACCAATATATGAGAATAAAAAAACTAAGCTCACTGGGCCGAGTATATATAAGTACACATACTTCTGGTGCTGCCGATTGCAACCAAAATATGAAGTGCGAAAAGTCGTGTTATAGCAGTTTTAAATACATAATTTCAACGTTCTGAGGCAACTCGTTTTTGAGTTACTCGAGATATATACAAACGTCAAGAAAAATTCGCTTCTGAATCAGTTTTAAATTAATTTTTAAATTCGTTTGAGAAAAAGAGACTTTTTTCCCCCGTTGAGTACAGATGTCAATGAAAAACATCGTGAAATTGCATTCGATAGCGGTAAAAATGGATATTTTCGTTTAAATATGATACTCGGAATTTTTCGTGATTACAATACTTCCTTTACTTCGTACAAGAAAGTCACAAATAAAACTTAAACTTCAGGCTTCGATTCTTGTAGAATACACTGGTGTGCAAAAATTAAGGACGAAGTCGAAAAATTAGCATATCAGCTGAACGAAGAGGCAGAGCGGACAGAAAGACCAATCAGGAGATTAAGTAAGGTGATGTACGGTAGCACATGCGCAGATATGCAGGTAGACGTAATGGGGGAGTGTTTGAGTAGTATAAAGCATGTTGTCGGTGTAAGATCAGTATTTCTGGCAAAGAGATTGCACGCCGTATAGCAGTTAAAATCACACCGAGTTGCTGCCTCAGCGAGAAATGGCGAATAATCAATCTGTTAGACGACATCTGGATGCTTTTACCCGAGGTCGAATCATTGGGAAGTTGGAGGAAGGCCGCAGTGTGACAAGTGTGGCTGCAGAGTTCGGAATTACTCACAGCATCGTTTCACGAATTTTCAGACAATTTCAAACTACAGGAACAGCTATCCGGGGGTTTAGTAGTGGTCGTCCACGAGGAACCACACCCGCAGATGACCGGTATATTGGCTTACAGGCCAGAAGAAACAGGCGGCAGACAGCGGGAGAAATCGCTAGGCACACGACACAGGCGACTGGACGACCGATATCGCGTTTTACCGTGGCCAGAAGACTGCACGGTGGTGGTCTGTTTGCACGACGCCCTTTACGGTGTGTACCTCTAACGCCTGCTCATCGGAGAAGGCGTTCTGTGTGGTGCCGGGAACACCGAAATTGGAGAGACAATGAATGGGGACGAGTACGCTTTGCAGATGAGAGCAGATTTAGTCTGAGTTGCGATTCTAGACACATACACGTCTGGACAGAGCGGGAAACACGCAATAACCCCTTCAACATCATCAAAAGGGACTGTTTTGTAGGTCGCGGAGTTCTCGTTCGAGCAGACATAATGCTTGGTAGCCAGACCGACCTTCATATCTCCCAAGGAGTTTCGTCACCTGGGACTGCTATTGTAACGAGGTTCTTCTTCCTTACATGCGTCTTTTCACAAGGGCTATGAGTCCTCAGATCGTCTTCATGGACGACAACGGTCCACCTCATCGCACAGTTACTGTCGAAGAGCTGTTGGAGAGTGAAGATACTGAACACATGGATTGGTCGGCAAGGTCTCTGAATCTAAATCCCGTCAACCATGTACGGAACTTACTAGGAAGACCCGTGGCAGCACGTAACTTATCGCCAGTAACGATTCCGACACTGCGATTGGTGCTATAAGAGGAACGAGCAGCAGTGTCTCGACAGCTCATTAACAACCACATATCCAGCATGCACAAATGATGTGAAACCTGCCTAGCAGTCAGGGGAGATCTTATCCCCTATTAAAGACCGGATGTTTCTTGCTGGACACCCATCACAGGGATGTTTCGGCCTTCAATCGCATTGCGCTCCATGCTACTTTTTCAGTAAAGCTTCTTTTTATCCCTCTGATTTCTCTTTTAGTAAGTGTTGCTTACATTACTCATGTCCTTACGTATTGGGGATCTTACGGTATTAAATGTGTTGATTCGGAAAGCTTTTGTACAAAGTTATATTGAAAAAACCGTCTCGTCCTTAATTTTTGTCACCAGTGTATATCTGTCCGAATCTTCGAAACTTTAACTTTCTAGTCCAAAGCTGCTTTGTCCCTGAAGGACTATTGTTTTCGTTTTGCGATTTTGCCTCGGAAACATTAAAAGTCTGTATTAAAAGTCTGTTGCCGCCAAATATTGCAGCCCTGTATTATATTTAAAGAAATTAAATAATGAAGAATGTGCATAAATGTATGTATGTTTCTCGCATTGTGATAAAACGACGGTACCTAAAGCCATCTAATTTTGAATGCGGTCATCCTGCTGAGAATATAGGCATCTGGAAGCCCAAACTTGGAATTTGTTTTATGAACGATTTCATATTTGTAAATTTTTAACGATATTTTGATGAACAAACTCGAGGATTTCAAAGCTGGCAATGGCAACGTTGTGCAGAAAAAAAAAAACATTTTTATCTCCAGCGCGTGAGACTGTGTGTAGGAAATTCTAAAGATATGCTCAGTTTAAAATTATTTTGCGATATTGTTCTTGAACTGAATTTTATGGTTTAAATGCGAAGAACATGATATTCAATAAATAAAAGTAACATACAAAATGTTTAAAACACGCCCCTTTGGACGTAATTTAAAATCTGAAACCTTTCAGATTTTCTTTTTTTTTTTCACTTTCAAATGCTAATACTTGTATCCTTCGGCCTCGAGGTAGCTGAATTTTTCCCAGCAGTCGGAAATCACAAATAACCCGGGCAGAACATTTGCTTTAATTATATACTGAAACGACTTGCTTTCAACCATTCTAAGCATTCACTAACCCGCTGGTAAACTCAAACAAACATTCTTTTCCCTTCCATCCTTTTCTCTGTATATATATATGTATTTTGAATACTAGGCATAGCAATTTCTCTTATTTTTTTAACTGAAGAAACGTACTAATAAATTTTAGAAAGGTTTTAATTTATATATACATAGGCTAAGTTTTTTTTCCTTCAAAATTAATTATTCTGCATATATTTCAATATACTCTCCTTGTAAGTCCATACATTTCTTCCAGTGGTGCTCCCATCTTTTTAACCTCCCCGAATAGTGTGTGGAATCTTTCTGCGTAATGTCTCCTCATTTGACGAAAATCTTTGTCCTCCGAGTGCTTCTTTTAACTTAGGGAACAAAAAACGTCATTTGGTGCCGGGTTTGGCGAATAGGGCGGATGGTCAAGCAGTTCAAATGGACTCATGGATTTTCCATATTGTAACCGCTGAGGTGGGAGATGGAGCACTGTATTGGTGAACATAATTTTTTTCAGATCTAGCAAAGGAAAAAGATATTTTTTCTCCAAAATTTATTTTTCGACATAGTCTCCTTGAAAGTCTGTGCATTTCTTCCAGCTACACTCCCATTCTTTTAACGCTCCCAAATAATATGTTGAATCTTCTGCAAAAAAGTTCATAGCGTCCTTTTGACGAAACTTTTAGTCGTCCAAGTGCTTCTTTTAGCTTAGGAAACAAAAGAAGCCTCTTGTTGCCAAGTGCGGGTGGTTAGGCAGTTCAAACCGTAGTTTATGGATTTTCGCCATTGCAACCGCTGAGATGTGAGATGGATTATAGTCTTGGTGAAACATAATTCTTTTCTTTTGCAAATGGAGCCGTGTTCCCGTAATTTCTGCCTTCAGCTTGCCAAGTAACGTTGCATGGTATGCTCCGGTAATGGTTTTTCCCTTTTCAAGATAATCTATAAAGAAAATGCCATGGGTGTCCCACAAGATTGCTGTCATCATTTTCCCAGCAGAAGAAACAGTTTTTGCCATTTTTGGAGCCGATGCTCCCTTTGCAGTCCACTGTTTTATTTTTCTGGGCTGTAATGATGATTCCAGTTTCATCTGCAGTGCTTAATAGTCAAAAACACTCCGATTTATTGCACCAAAAGAATGGTGCAAATGTTCATTCGGACACGTTTTCGGTCCAAAGCGAGCAAACGCTGCACCCAACGTGCAGCCAGTTTGCGCATACCTAACTTTTTGTTCAATATGTGGCAAACACGTTCTTTGGACAAGTAAATAGCCTACGCTTTGTCACTAACCTTGATTCGATGATCCTTAGCACCATTTGGTGGACTTTAGCGATGCTTTCTTCAGTGGTTGCAGTTTTTGGTCGCTCTGAACTTTCATCCAAGCTGGTATGCCCACCTTTAAATTTAGCTGTCCAAAATTTCACGGTAGTAAATGATGGTGCACTGTCCCCGAACACTGTGTTCAACTCCTCTTTAATGAGCAGGAGTCAAAACCTTTAGTAGTACCTTTCAAAAGCAGGTATTTAATGGCAGCACGATACACGATTTATTCCATTTTTGCAAAAATGGTCACATCGTCTCCCAAAAATAATTGGCAAACAAAAATGTCGCTTTCAATATAATTGAAATTTTGATTGGCAAAACCCAAACAAGCCCAAACAAGTGTGCCAGTGTGTGAGTGATGCCCAAACAAGCTTCTAGAAGTGGAAGCCCATTGTGGAGAACAAAAACACAGCTAACGTTCATCATAATAGTCTCTTGCTTCCTACAGAAAACAAAAACCGCTGTAGCTAAACTCAGTTTAAGGCATTAGCAGTTCTAGTAAAATAAACGGTATAACGAGAGGCAACTATGACGGGTTCAGAACATTTAATACATCTGAGATTAATTTCTTTACAAAGAAACCAAAAATAAACATAAAGCATATAACAGACACAAATAAAAGTGCTTGTTAAAGACATACTAACGTCAATAGAAATGCTGGTCAACGACATTTTTGTAAAGAGAAATATTTTCGTTGTCATAAAAGTGGATCCGATATTTATGGTTAAGCTTTCTCTACTAGAAGTTTAAGACTTGCAACTTAATCCTTACCGAAAAGGGTTCAGGTAACAGACAGACGAAAAAGTGGATGTTGATGGATTAAGAAAATACTTGTAAAAAGAGACGACTCGAAGGAAAAAGAACAAAATGCTTATAAAATAAAATTGTCCTCGGGATTGCGAGAACAAAGAGCAAGAATCTTTTATCGTTCGACAGAATTTTTAGAAACTGGAAACTTCAACCGAAAAGTCAATGAAGCATTTAAAAAATATGTCGAAAGCAGAAACCATTTTAAATTTCAAAGAAAAGACAGGCTACGTTAAAAGCGAACAATGGGGAATTCACCTTTCTAAGGCTGTTTTCTTTCAGATGGAATAAAATAACGGAAACCATATCTAGAAATGCTTTTGCCTTCTGAAATAAATAATGGAATTATTGTTATAAACCGGTATTGTTGCGTTCTGCGGGTTCGTGGATTTGGAATGACTGATGAAAACACTTGATGAAGAATCAAAACACACTTTATTCGCCAGTAAAAGTTCCAAAGACACGTGTACAATCGTCGAAAAACTACGTCAAACGCGCTGAAACAATCAGTAGCAGAGCCTTCCGACTATCAGGCTATGATGGTGAAGAGAGCTTAACGGCAAAGCACTCAAATACAGCTCGCGATTCGATCGATCGCTAGCGGGGCTCAACACAACCGAGATATTCTTTACGATAAAACTCACGATACACTTTACGATACATTCTACTCCGCGTTGAGCTAGGATTTATGTAGCTTTTGATCTGCCTTCGAGAACATTCTGGGGTAAACCGGTAGGAATTCGTTCTAGAACGTTCTCGCTCCGTCTGTGGCATATCTACAATTTTGTAGCCAACTACCGCCAAATGGGCGATTTCGCGCCACATCTGGCAACCTGGACTTTCCATGCCATTTTCTGGCAACCCTAAAATATGCGTTTCTGCATATGTGCATGAACAAGATATACGTGTTGCTGCATGCATTTATACGCATGTTGCCGGAGTTACAGTTGAAAAGTCAACTTATTTTCACTCTTATGCATTAAGTCCCAAAAAATACATCTCCCAAAAAAGAATGCCTAATTCGAAGTTCAGTTCAATGTTGTTTCGTACTATTTACATAACATGGAAATGCAGTAAATTTATTACATTGCGTTACTTGTAAATGTAGGTTGAGAACAGGAAGGGTTGATGTTAGCTCTCTTCTGCCTGCTGTCTTGAACCATTAACGTGAAGTTGAAATTCCTTTTAGCAAATTTTAAAGGAAGTATGTTCTGCATACGATTTGACAACAAAAGTTTTACATTAATTATTTACACCATATTCATGTACTGTAGGTCCTCGTCGTTAATTTGCTGTGAGGAGAAAAAAAAACCGTAATAATGATTACAGTCTGTTCCAAAGACATGTAGCACAACCAAAGACACGTAATTACAAATCGTAACACTACAGACAACAGGTGTTGTCTATAGTGTTACGACTTGAGAAATAATAAAATATAACTACAGAAACACAGGTTGTCTCTAAAAATATGCTTCTCTGATCTCGATGAAATACTCTTTCCTGCTGTTTGATTCTCGGAGAAGACATGAATGTTAGTAAGTCTATGACAAACAGGTACAGGTCTCTCTTTATCAGGAGCAAAGAAATCTGTAAGACTAGAA
>KK117956.1:303696-315910 GCA_000611955.2 Stegodyphus mimosarum | reverse complement strand
AGGGGTCAGCACGCTCGGCGCGTATCGAGAGGTCTTGGTTCGAGTCCCGATGAAGGCATTCCGAATTTCTTCAATTTCATGCTTTAAAAAAATACCTAATGTCTCTACAGTGTGAACAATGATTTTATTTCATGCTATATTTGAAAAGTAAATACAGAACAAAATTAAAAGTGGGTCCTAATTTACGGTTAAATCTAAACGAATAAGACTAGACATAAATAAATTGATCTCTCTTAATCAATCATTGATCCCGAGATCAATCTGTTTTTCTTTGGAAATTAAAATTTCGGTTAGATTTCAACCAAATGGATTTCTAATCCAATTTTCTTTTTCATAATCCTTTGGAAAATACATGTTGAAATTATTTATCAATGAAAATATCCAGCCCTAAATTTCACACTTAATTTTATAATTGAAGTATTGTAACTTAATCTAAATTTTTTGTGTGTTCATATTTAATACAAATAGCCAGTAGGTTGTGCAAATAGCATTATATATATATATATATATATTTATATTTTAATATTTCTATTTGGAAACTGAAAAATAATCGTTGTAAAGTGTGGTGATGGTACTAAATTTTTTTCAGTTTTTGTTTAGATGGTTGGTTGAGAACCGCTGTTGTGAACCGTATTGGCCTAAACTTGTTGAAAGAAATTACGTCACTTTATTCTAATTAACTTCAAAACTTGAGCGACAAGATTCATTACAAATCGAAGTAGCTCCCATAATTCATCTCAGAAATCAATCTTCGATTGCAAGAGCTGGAGAAGAAGTGCAAGTTCTCTCTTCTTTCAAGAATAAAAATTAAATTTCGATGGATGGGGAAACGAGAGCCATCTCCTCTCGGAGAGTAAAGTAGCAAAGATGGCGCTCCCGGCCACCAAGTAAACTTCGACAACTCTTGCGTCATATGTCATAGTCTGAGGGACTTCAAGAACCTTAGAAAAGAAGGACCGTATATTAAAAGCCTCTCGGGCAAAAGTTTGGGCAAATATCCGCTATTTAACTGGCAGACGGAATGATTGTGGAGACGCCGTACAAAGTCGCCCCGCTCCACCACATAATGGAAAAAGACGAAGAGACAGTGACAGAAGATTACATTGTGACGCTTCTATCAATAGGTACCGCAACACCTCCGCGGTCACGTCAGGCTTTTCTAATTTCGTTTCTTACTTTCATTCGTTTATTCTAGATAGGTGATTTTTTAGCTCTCGAAGCGCTGTCTTTGTTTTATTAGGTTGCTGCGAAACAGGATTGACTTCTCCTTGGTGGGGTAGATGTAGTACATGGGAAATGTATAAAGGAATGACAAAGCAAATTTATCTTTCAAGATTAAAGCTTTTAAAGACCGTTTCTAAGAAGCATCTCCAATTTATTTTAAATTTAGATATACTTGGAATAATTTTTATTTTATACAAAAATTGTAGTACTTGAATTTTGATTGACATTCACCGCAAGATCTTTTTTATCCGCGACAGGAACGCTGCGCCATCAAATTTCTCATCATAAATTAGCAAAATGGAAGATTCTTTGGAAATTTCTCTTACGAATTCTATAATGTATCGTAGGCGATACATTGTATGAGTGGTTGATTCGAATCTTACCTCCTAGAAATAAATCTACTAGTGGAACAGCATGAGCTAAGCGCCAAGAAACCATATTTTCTTAAAGACGTAAATAATCCAGCAACATCAAACTAAAAATTCACTGATCAAATATAGGTATTATAAGTTTATTATATCAGTGCCCATTATGTCCGCCCATGAATTTTGCAGAAATGTTTTTGTCTGAAAAAAATAAGACTTTTCTTTGAAAAATATTTCTGAACTTCACTCTAGCTTATATTTCATACTAAAAATTGTAGTCAAATTTTGAATTAAACAGCACCAGTTTCATCTGCGGACGTTACTCGTCAGATTAATATAGTCGACAGTTATATGATTTGATTATAATGCAGGGAATATATTTTGAATATAATTTTAATGTAATCTTTTAAATTCCACCAAGCAATATCTCCAGCGTAGTTTGAAAGCAAGACTCTCACACTCTGGTTTCGTCTACTATTTAATTCAACTAGCTTCCGCTAAATTTGAATAAACTGCGCGTGCTACTACAATTTATCTACTCTAGCACGGGCATTTCTAGGGGAAAATGAAGGCTAACTTAAAATAAATGTTAGTTAAAATGAATATAAACCCTACACACTTTAAAGTGTATTTTTACCTAAATTCCTCACGTTTTATATGTGCAAATTATATACAGATAATCGGTGATTCAAAAATAGCTGACAGAAATGCAATGGGCCAAACTAAGCAGATTTTGCAGTGGAATGCATGGGATGTGAGAGGCGCAGCCCGACCATCCTGGCACACTTTACATCGCCCCATGGCCTTTTTGCGGGCTGCGCCAGAGCAAGCCAGAAACAAGAACACCTCCAACGAAACAAAAGATATGAAGATGTCTAATAAAAGGCAACCAAGGAAAATAATACAAATACATTGGGCAATGTATATTATATTGATATTTTATTTGCCAAATTAACAGCGCAGCGAATCAAGACAAATAAAAACGAAGTTAATTATATAAGCCTCCCCCCCGAAAAAAAAGAGAAGTTATTTAAAATTACAACCACGCAACACACACACACGTACACAAAGATAAACTAATTAAAAAACAAAATTAAAATTAAAATCCCCACTGCAATCTTATCGTGATTAATCTCCTCCATTATTTTCCCGGCAAAATGTTTTAATCTTTTAATATCATTTAAAATATCATATATATATATAGATACAAAACATCATTTTTTTTAAACTCGCTCCTGATATCAGCAACATATTTACGTATTTCTACTTGTGGGATTTTACTTATTTAATTCAGTGTTCAATCCTTGAACCCCACAAACACTAACACGCGAATAATCGCTTAAGTATGTTAACAAAGAAGACTTAAGAAGAAGACTTAAACAGAAGACAGAAGACTTAAGAAGGGTTAACTACCCTTTATTTCTTAGAATAAATACAATCAGTTCCTAACTCGGAACGTACACAAAGCCTCCACTTGGGCTTGAACTTAAATGGTTATGAAATTAAACTAAATGAATTATAACTAAAGCTATCTGAAAAATATAACTGAAGCTATCCGGATTCTAAGTAGTTGGCTCCTAAATATTAATTAAATCGGCGAAGTCAAGCAAGGGCCTAAAGTATGGTCGAGCGTAGTATCTAAGAGTTAACGTAGCAAAAGGCAAACGGGTGCTAGTGAAGAAAATCAGACTCTCTCTCTGGAAGTCGGTGAAACATCGACTTAAATAGTACTCTTACTCATTTGCATTCACTGCATTTCGGAAATTACATTGTGGTCTAGAAAGATAGGAAAGATGCATAAACTTAAAATAACTGCTAATAAAATTCGGATAAACCTTAAACACTTAGTGCTCCGCAGCGCCCGGTTCTTTACAGATGACACAGAAGTCAGACTTTGTAATTTAAACCTTTTAAAATAGAAAGGAAAACAGCCATGACCTGTAGTGGTTTGATTAACGTCAGTGTCTGAATAACATAAATCTTTTTTAATGCGGGGAAGCCGCAATCATCCCTCGAACATCATTGAAAGGGACAGGTATGGAGGTGGCGGTGTTCTCGTTTGGGGAGGCATCATGCTTGGTAGTCGTACAGACCTTCACATCTTCGACGCAGGTTCAGTCAACGAGACCCGTTATTGTAACGAGATTCTTCTTCCATATGTGCGTCTTTTTAGAGGCGCTATGGGTCCGCAGTTCCTTTTCATGGACGACAATGCACCATGTCATCCCACAGTAGCTGCCGAACAGCTCTTAGAGAGTGAGGATATTGAACGTATGGTTTGGCCGGCACGATCTCCGGATCTCAATCCCATCGAGCATGTATGGGAGTTTCTAGACAGACGCTTGGCAGCTCGTACCTTACCACCAGTAACGATTCCGGAGCTTCAATTGGCGCTGCAAGACGAATGGGCAGCAATGCCTCAACACCTCATTGACACCCTCATTCTCAGCATGGGCAGACGCTGTGAAACCTGCCTAGCAGTCAGGGGAGATCATATCCCCTATTAAAGACCGGATGTTTCTTGCTGGACACCCATCACAGGGATGTTTCGGCCTTCAGTTGCATTGCGCTCCATGCTACTTTTTCAATAAAGCTTCTTTTTATCCCTCTGATTTCTCTTTTAGTAAGTGTTGCTTACATTGCTCATGTTCTTACGTATTGGGGATCTTACGGTATTAAATGTGTTGATTTGGAAAGCTTTTGTACAAAGTTATATTGAAAAAACCGTCTCGTCCTTAATTTTTGCACACCAGTGTATAGTGTCGTGGAGATACAGAGTGCTGTAGCCGTGGATGAAAGAGTGCTACTGGTGTAAATTATCATCCGCCGTTCGGCTGCATCAAGGGCTGCAGATGGAGACGAGCAAGTGCTCAGAAGAAGTACTCAGGAATCGTTTTCTCTACATTATTTGAATGGCTCCTCCGTTTTAATCGCAAAATTCTGTAGAGGGGTGTATCACCAGCGTACTTGGGCTACTAGTCCCTACCCCAGATAGAAGAATTGACGTTCCTAATTAAACTGGCAAATAACTATGCATAAATTTGTAATAAAGTTAGAAAAGTCTCATTAATATATGCGAAGCTACGTCTCATAATAATTTGACAGTGAGTAATAATTAAGGTTATAAGGTATTTCTCCCGCCTTCTTTGCATGCCTTCGTGGTGTAGTGGTCAGTACGCTCGAAGCATAACCGAGAGGCCCGTGTTTGGATTCTTGGCGAAGGCGTTGCTCATTTTTCTCATCTTCTGCTACCAAATAAAACCTAATGTCTCTAAAAGTGGCGCCCGAACTGAAAAAGGTGGTGGATGATGATTTTCCAACACCAGGATTTGGCGATTGGGGCCCCTAATCCTCAGTCGTCCTTTAAAAGAGGGAGTATATAAGGTATTTCTCCCGCCTTCTTCGTATGCCTTCGTGGCGTAGGGGTGAGCACGCTCGACGCGTAACCGAGAGGTCCGTGGTTCGATTCCCGCGAAGGCATCGTCATCGGATCATAATCTGATAGTTTTCCTGGAAATAGTTTTCATTTTTTAATTTATGCGACTAATATTACGAGGTGGCTATGTGCCAATACTTAAAATCAGCCGCCATTTTCTAGGACACAAATTCTATAAAAGTCTGAAAATCGTTTTTGAAAATGATTGTATTGATGAAAACGTTTTACGACAGTCTGCATTTAAATACATAACTTAATTTAACAACATCAGAAACCTTTTAAAGCTAAATTTCGTTTTTAGTTGCATTTTTTCTTTTATTTTTTGAAACCCCAGATTTCTATAACAACGTGATCTGAAAATTTTAAAATTAAATGTCTGCTTCACGTTTGTCATATTGAGACAAAGATTTTTAGAATAAATTTACTTCATTTATTTTTTAGAAAGACTGTAAAATTTTACTGAATGTAACTATAAATGTTGGAGGATTCTATAATCATTAGGCTTCATAATTTTTTATAAAGTTGGTTTTTTTATAAATTCAAAAAAACGAAATTATGATTTTAAAACTTTTTTTATAATTGAAAGTAGGTGTTTACTATCAATGATTGCGCAAATAAAGGCCGCCTAAATCTAAATTATAAGCCAACTATTAGTCTTTTGGATGTTTAAAAAACAAAAACTAAATGAAAAGTGTGAAGTAGCTTATCGCGCAACGCTTCAAACTCAATGCAGTTCAATAGAACTGAAATTATTCTTTAACTGTTAACTAAACCTTAACCGTAATCTTCTCAGCTTAAATGTATATCTTCTCTTGCTTTTTACAAGGACGACGAACGTAAGTGAAAATAAATTATAGACAGAAAATTTTAAATCCTTTTAACAAGAGCATGTAGTGTCGAATAAAGAAATTCGATCGAACACTCTACCACCACCAAGCGACCAATTGCGTAAACTTACGGAAAAAAGTAAACAAAAAATGAGAATTTAGTTGGGAATTTGTGTCTGAAACGTAAGTCATTTAAACTATTAAACAGTATGTAGGAAGATTTGACTTTTACTGCTGACCTGGCCTCATTCACTTCAAAGGCGAAATACGATATCTAGAAGTAGAGAATTTCGAAATGGAAAAAAAAAAAAAAAGTGTTCTATCGGATGCGGAAAAGGGATTATCGATCGATTTTGAGGATGATCCCGCTTGAAGAATTATCCTGTCGTCCTGGCGACGAAAGCTTACTCAAACGGGAGTGTATTGTTGCAAAACAGCAATCAAGAACAGAAATCAGATCTGCAGGGACCGGGGAAGATGAAAAGAAGTTAATTTTTTTTATCATCCACTTTTCGTTTTATTCTTTGAACTAGGTTTACGGATGATGCACTCAAGTTCTGCACGATAGGAAATTATTTTATCTGCAGAATTTATCAGGTAATTTTCTCTGTCAGGTTGTCGTGGTTTAACGGTTAGCAGAGTCGGCGCATATTCGAGAGATTCGGGTTCGAGTCCCGACGAGGATATTGCTAATTTTTCACGTTTCCTACTTCAAAACTAACCTAATGTCTCTCTAGTGGCGCCCGAATGAAAAGGGGATGGATGATGCTTCTTCACCACCAGGATATGGCGACTGGGTCCCCTGATCCCCAGTCGCCTTTTAAAAGGGGGAGTTTATAAGGTATTTTCTCCCTTCTTTCTGCCCACTTTCGTGGTGTAACGGTAGCACACTCGGCAATCAAGAACAGAATTAAAGTATATAATGCAGTTATTTCATAGAATACCTAGTTGTTCCATGAAATAACTGATCGTGTCCGTTAAAGTGTGTAATATGTTAAAAATTTGACACTTTAACTAGTTATTCTATGAAATAACTAGGTATTCTATAAATTAACTAATGAGAGACAGTTAAAATGTAAAATAAACAATTTATCTAAAATGAAATAACTAGGTATTCTAAAAACAAACTAATGATAGACAATTAAAATGAAAAAGAAGCAATTTATCTAATTTATGCAACGTATGAATGGTATTTATGGAAACGTACCATAAAATCATTTGTTACAACAAGGATAACTAAAATGACACTCGGAATTACAAAAACCATTATTTGTAAAACAAAAACATTTTTTGTTGACACACTGTGTTTTACAGGAACATTCCATATTGTTAAACGAAACGTAAATGTACCTTATACTAAAAAGCGAGGTATATGATATAGATTATTTTACACTTTAACGGGCTGCAGATCGTTATTCTATGAAATAACTAGTTAAACCATGAAATACAAGAGAGTTTTACACTTTAACGGACACGTTCAGTTATTTTATGGAATAACTAGGTATTCTATAAAATAACGCATTTCATACTTTAACGGTAACATATATATATATATATATGATTACTTTAGATAATGAATATTATTATTTAATAATCCTATATGATTACTTTAGATAATGAATATTATTATTTAATAATCCTATATGATTACTTTAGATAATGAATATTATTATTTAATAATCCTATATGATTACTTTAGATAATGAAGTTGTTTATTTGTAAGGTACTTTAGAAGTTTTAAATGAGTTGCCAATCAGATATCATCAGGCAACTGTACTAGTTTATCCAGCGTTCATTAACCCGAAAGCTGAACATATTACATGTATAGGAGTTCATTTTATAAGGTATTTCTCCCGCGCACTTAGCTTGCTTTCGTGGTGTAATGGTGAGTACACTCTACGCGTAACCGAGACGTCCGTGGTTCGATTCCCGGAGAAGGCGTTGCTTATTTTTCATGAATCCTGCTTCGAAATAAACCTAATAATGACTGTACACTGGCGCCCGAACTAAAAAGGTGGTGGATGATGATTCTCCACCACCAGGATTTGCAATTGGGTCCCCCAAACCCCCAGTCGCCTTTAAAAGGAGGAGTGTATAAGGCATTTCTCCCGCCCTGTTAGCTTGCTTTCGTGGTGTAATGGTCAGCACGCTCGACGCGTAACCGAGAGGTCCGTGGTTCGATTTCCGGCGAAGGCGTTGCTCATTTTTCATCACTCCTGCTTCTGAAATAACCTAATGTCTCTACAATTTAATTAAGCATTTAAAATAATTTTTTGTCATTTTCGTATGTTGTTGAGTACGAATAGTGTTTCTTAAATTAGTAATCTTTTTATCTCCGCAACAGCCTGTTTAAATTTGAAAAATTACATCTATCAAGAAGCTCTTCGTTTCTAGACGACACCTTCGTGACTGCGAAATACGCTGACCGTTTCAGTGTTTACATTACAACAACTGCATTCTCATATTTTAATTTTATGATCGCATTACACAGATACACGTTTAATGTCAAAACAAGACCGAGCCTATTCCTCTCATTGCTTTAGTTGAGTTCACTTTTGCAGAATTGACTGAAATCGAGTCTTACTTGGAACTTACCGTATGCAGATGAATACTGTGAAAGGTGGCATAAATTTTTCAATATCTTTTTCCGGTGTATCAGCGGCTTTGTTGCTCTAATAGACCAGAACAAATTAGGATTAATTTGATGACAAGCGTCATTGACTCTTTCTTACAGAATCTACAAATCATCATCGTAAACCATATCTTCTACACCCTTATTGTCCCTTTATTAAAGATATAAACTTCTACATGCGCATGAGCCATTGCTCGTGTCCTTAGCACAAAGATTCAGGAAAATCAGTCGTTTTTAACATACGAAAATTAACCTTTGTAAAGTTTCCGGCACGTTATGGAAGCCAGATTTTAATTTGGGTTTTCATTAATAAGGCAAACAAAAATCCTGCTTGTACACTGACTACCAATAAGTATTTGGACACCTGTGATAGAAAAGAAATACTAACTTTATTCAAAATCAATAGTTGGTAGAGCCTCCACGAGAGGTAATTACAGCGTGGACCCTCCGAGGCATACTTTCCACAAGTCTTTGTATGACAGCTAGTGGTATTTTCTTCCATTCAGCTTGGAGAAGACATAAAAGTTCCTTCACCGATTTTGCACGGGTTGTGCACCCCTGAATTCGGCGATGAAACTCGTCCTAGAGGTTCTCGATAGGGTTCAGGTCTGGACTCTGGGCATGCCAGTCCATTCGATGAACTCCATTGGCACCAGACCAAGCCTCGGTTAACGTCGAAACATGACAACTGGCATTGTCGTCCTGAAAGTAACAGGAGTCCAACCCGTAAAACTGCCGCAACGTAGGAAGCACATTGTCATCCAAAATAGTGCAGTAGGCATCGGAGTTGAGTTTACCATGAATGGGGACCAAGCGTCCCAGCCTATACCAGGAGAAACTCCCCCAGACCATAATTCTACCTCCGCCGAACTTGACTGTTGGCACAATGCATTCTGGAAGGGAGACGTTCTCCAGGTAGACGCCAGACCCAGACCCTGCGATCCGAACGGTAAAGGGTGAACCTTGATTTGTCACTCCAAAGAACCCGTTTCCACTGATCTACGGTTCAATTTCGATGTGCTTTGCACCACATTAACCGAGCAGTGAGGTTGGACTTTGTGATCAAAGGCTTACGGGTAGCAGCACGACCATGAAAACCAAGCAGATGTGCTTCATTACGAATGGTATTCATTGAAACAATACTCCCGGATGCCTGTTGAAACTCCTCACGGATGTGGGCCATCGGTTGGGTGCGGTTCTTCCGAATTTCTCTGGACAGCACTCGTCGGTCTCTATCTCCCAGTTTCGTTGGTCTGCCGACTCGGGGCACATTCCGACAATCACCTCTCACTTTCCACTTCTTTAACCACATAGGTCACTGTCGATTTTGGGTACTTCAGATCGCTAGATATGTCCCTTAAGAATCGGCCACATTTGTGATACCCGATAAATATACCTTTCTCGAAATCAGAGAGCTCCGAACTGCGAGGCATCTTGCATGCGACTAAAGCCGATGCTGTTTCCTACACGGTATATACCGGCGGAGTCCGTGACGTACCTTAGAACAGCAGATATCGTCATTTGCATAGGTGTCCAAATACTTATTGGTAGTCAGTGTATAATGATGGATGCTATGGGTGCCTGCCATAATAATGTCCTGTCCTGCCCTGCCATAAATTATGTCCTGTACTGATGTTTCGTATCATAACGTTGACGGAACTTTTATGAAATATTCCTTTTCGCATTAAAAACTGGTATTCATAAAGGTAGCAGCACATTTCCTCCGGGGCACACTAATTAAGATTTCTGTGTTCGGAATACTTGTTGAATGGGGCAAAGTAGGAGCGTAGTTATGTTGTGAATGAAATGCGGTTATGAAGCCATCCGTAACATATTATTGTGTTTAATAACAACTCCGTAAGACCTTCGTAATCATAGCTTCGTAACTACTCAGTTTACCAGAAGCTGACGTGACCCGGCAGTGACCAGAATGGGTGACTAAAATCCCAGCGTGATGGCGTGACGGGATCAGATTCCCAGCAGCGATGATGAACTTATAGAATACTTTGCAGAAAAATTCAACAATTATTGTTCAGTTTTTGTTTGCAATTCATTGACAAACTTTGAAAAAGATGCACGGTTTATACAAGTTTCATTTACAATTTCATGGTCGAACTTTCAAAAGAGACACGATTAACGGAAGTTTAACAGTCTGCAAATTTTCTTTTTAAAGCTTTGACTACAGTTGCACAAAATAGTGCTACGAGATTATTTCAGACGGAGCACTGATTTGAAACCATCTCATATCGCCAAAGCTGAAATTTATAATTATTTAGCTTAATATGATAAGCTGATATTCGCAGTTAATTCTTTTACTGTTTATATGATCTTTTAATCTAAATACTTTAAAATATTCACCTTTTACTATGAGTACCCGTTGATAAGAGAAAATATTCATAAATCAGAAAATATTACTAGTGTAAAATCAATATTTGAATGCTGCTAAACGAATTTTTTGTTTTGTTGTACACCTTGCACTATAAAAAAAGGATGTGCAGTTCTATATCTCCCGTTCTCTATCCCGTTCTGCTATCTCTCTGACAGACGCATATATGATTGAAAAATTCGAATTTATAATCTCACTGTAGGGTTGAATCCAGTTCACTGGATTTTCTAGAAGCATTTCACATTCAAAAAATTTTTCTGTTCTAGTTAACGACCCTAATTCTAATCCATCTTTGCTTTCAGCCTTTAAAGAAATTATGTTTTAGTTCTGGTTTCATCAACAGATGGCGCCAGTAGCTTGTCTCCTGTCCATGCTTTCTTATCTTATCTAATCATTATATCTTATCGCCGAACTTTCAAAAGAGACACGGTTAACGGAAGTTTAACTTTATGAGTCTGCAAATTTTCTTTTTAAAGCTTTGACTACAGTTGCACAAAATAGTGCTACGAGGTTATTTCAGATGGAGCACTAATTTGAAATCATCTCACAAAGCTGAAATTTATAATTATTTAGCTTAATATGATAAGCTGCTATTCGCAGTTAATTCTTTTACTGTTTATGTGATCTTTTAATCTAAATACTTTAAAATATTCACCTTTTACTATGAGTACCCGTTGATAAGAGAAAATATTCATAAATCAGAAAATACTACAAGTGTAAAATTAATATTTGATTGCTGCTAAACGAATTTTTTGTTTTGTCGTACACCTTGCACTATAAAAAAGGGGGATGCAGTTCTATATCTCCCGTTCTCTATCCCTTTCTGCTATCTCTCTGACAGACGCACATATGATTGAAAAATTCGAATTTATAATCTCACTGTAGGGTTGAATCCAGTTCACTGGATTTTCTAGAAGCATTTCACATTCAAAAAATTTTTCTGTTCTAGTTAACGACCCTAATTCTAATCCATCTTTGCTTTCAGCCTTTAAAGAAATTATGTTTTAGTTCTGGTTTCATCAACAGATGGCGCCAGTAGCTTGTCTCCTGTCCATGCTTTCTTATCTTATCTAATCATTATATCTTATCTCGTTCATTTGCGCTTTTGCAGCTGAAGTTGATGGTTCGCTAAAACCGTCGAAACTAGTCATGTGAAAATTTGAAAATATAACGCTGATTTTTGTTATTTGACTTCTAAATTAATAGTTGTTTTAATTTTATACATCTTTCCTATTTTTTTAGTTTCAGCTTACAATTTTCTACCAGAATGTAATTTCAGAAACGCAGTTAATGCAAATGAGTAAAGAGTAGTATTTAAGTCGATGTTTCACCGACTTCGGAAGA
>KK117956.1:283518-303427 GCA_000611955.2 Stegodyphus mimosarum | reverse complement strand
TACCGACGAGGCTCTGAGATCTTAACTAACCGCGTTTTTAATTATCGCTGATATTCAGCAAGATTACTGATTTAACAGTTGAAATGTAGCACTTCTGCAAAGCTAGGCACACAGGCCGATACGCGCCGATTTAAATTCTATTAAGGAATATCTCCAGCGTAGGTTCAAAAGCAAGACTTTTACACTCTCGTTTCGTCTGTTTTTTAACTCAACTAGCTTCCGCTAAATTTGAATAAACTGCGCGTGCTACTACAATTTACAAACTCTGGCACGGGCATTTCTAGGGGGAAAATGAAGGCTAAAGAGGAAAGGAATATTAACTTAAAATAAATGTTAGTTAAAATAAATATAAACCCTACAACTTAATTAGGATTTAGGGGCCAACTACTTATAATCTTGATAGCTTCGGCTATATCCTTCAGTTAGCTTTCGTTAAGCATAGATAAGTTTAATTTTATATTCATTTTAAGCCCAAGTGGAGGCTTTGCTGTACCACCGAGTTAGGAGTTGATCGTATTATATTTATTCTGAGAAATAAAGGGTAGTTAACCCTTCTTAAATCTTAGTCTCTGTTAACACACTTAAGCGATTATTCGCGTGTTAGTGTTTGTGGGGTTCAAGGATTCAACACTGAATTAAATAAGTAAAACCCCACAGGATTAATAAAGACACTAGTTAAAATTAATTTAAAACTAAATTGTGCTATTTATGAGCCTTACCTAACTATTATATTTACCCAGCTATGAGAATTACTCTAGAGTGGCGCTGCTAGTCGAATTGCTAACGCAAGTTGGATTAGGTTGAGTCAATGCTTGTTAAGCTTTTATTAGTGAATCACCAGAGTTAAAATTACTTTCAGCTTAAACTTACACTTCTCATGAGTTGATTCTCAGCAGCTTTGGAGATTATCCTGTAAGCACAAGTCGTGCATCTCTCGAGTTCAAAGTATTAAATAAAATGTTTGTTTAACCTTTCTTCTGAGTTTGTAGCCGCTTTAAATAACAAGATTATAAGTCGTTTAACTCTCCCAGTAAGGACCTAGTTAGTTAATAAGTGAGCGGAAACCTGCACATTTAATTCCAGCTGTGAAACTGGAAGCACAAATGAATAACTACACTAGACGTTGTTTAATGTGTTCACGGTTAATGTTATCATTTGAATACTTCAACCGAATTGTCCAAGTTCCGCCCGTTTAGATCTGTAAAATACTCCGCTTACTATAATTCGGTTAGTGTCGGAGGAATATTAAAAATAAATTTTAAATTAAATCAAAAGAGAATATAAAAATTTGCACGTGGCAAAGAAACGTGGCAAGTAAGGGATTAAGCCACCTTGATGTCAATTTCAATCGACAGTGTAAAATTAAACACAAAAAAGCAACCTTAGTTCTTAACTTAGATTTTGAGGGTGATCCGACACAAGTCCCTTTGTTTCGGAATCTAAAAACATTTGCAGAATTTTGCTCCTTTTCCTTGCTCCTGGAAACAAAACACACCTTAAAATATCTACTAATGTTGCTTTTTCGTGCAACTTTTGATTTTACATTGTCATCTTCTCTTTCAAGGAGAAGATGCCTTCCAAGTATTAGGATCAGGAATTTCGCATGGTCAAATAATTTCCAACAACATTGTGAACAATTCATAAACCAATTTTTGCTTTTTTAAAAATATTGTAAAAGCACCTTGTAGAGTCATTAGGATTTATTTAAAAACAGGAGTCATGAAAAATGAGCAATGCTCTCGCCGGGACTCGAAACACGGACCTCCTGAATATGCGCTGAGCGTGCTGACCACTACACCACGAAGGTATGCGAAGAAGGCGGGAGAAATACCTTATATACTTCCCCCTTTTAAAGGGCGACTGGGGATTAGGGGACCCAGTCGCCAAGTCCTGGTGGTCGAGAATTATCATCCATCACCTTTTAGTTCGGGCGCCACTCTACAGTCATTAGGACTTATTTGGAAGCAGGAGTCAGGAAAAATAAGCCATGATCTCCCCGGGACTCGAACGACGGACGTTTCAAATACGCGCCGAGGATGCTGACCACTACACCACGAAAGCATGCGAAGAAGGCGGGAGAAATACCTATTTATACGTTTAAGGTTATACTTATGTTAAATTAGTTAAATTCCATTGCTGTTTTAAAGGATGTTTTTCTTCCTTATTAATATGATCAAAATAGTTGTGGAGAAACATGTTGACATTCATTGGCGCTGCTGTAATTAAGAAGAGCAACAAAACATGGATTAGAAATAAAAATTTTAACAGGAAAGGAAGTAAACAATTTTTATGGGAAAACGTTACCTAGAAATCTGATCCACCATTTTTCTTTTGTGAAGAATTATAATTTTGGTAGAGGAAATTTTGAATACTTTATTGAGAAATGAACAATGTTGGAACCTTTCAGAGTAACTTTTTCATTCTGTACAAAGAAAATACAAAACGAACTTTTTTTAAGAATTGCTTGCAAAATGTAATAAATCACAATGCCAATGAATAGCAAAAATTCATCAGGAAATGTCCTGAAATAAGCCTACTAGGTAAAGAGAGTTTAGCTGCGGTTGAAAGAAACAAGAATGTTGGTGACTGAGATTACTTCTGCTAAAGTAAAATCCACACTAATTATTGTCGATTTCACTTTTCATCAATGTCCTTAGGATTGTTGTGTCTTTAAGAGAAGAAACTGTCTTAAAATTTGTTAAACATGGATACAACATTGTATTTAATGGAACAGAACAAGAAAATAATATTAAAATTCACATTATGATCTAGAGCGAAGCCTGATTATACCAAGATGCTTATAAAAAACTAATAATACATACAATTTGGATTTTAAGCATCTTTTCATGTGTTCCAAAGCCATTACAAAGACATAATTCACAGGAAGGTTTTAAAACTCTGCGCATACTTTTGGTAATGATTCCATTTCCGGAGAGAAAAGTATATAATTACTTAACCGAAAGCGACACATACGCATTTTCTCTATATCCCAAGATAAGAGCAAGTGCATTTGCCTCCTTTCCATAATTCTTTAATGATAAATAATTCAGAAGAAATTCTGAATTAATTATTTTTGATGTATGAATAAATAATTCGGAAGAAATTCTGAATTATTTATTCATACATCAAAACTAATGTTTAAAATGGTTTGTTCAATATTTAAAAAAAAAAGAAAACTCTAATGAAATGGGAGAGTAAAATATTATTCCTCCAACATTCTGTTTCTTAGTTTTGAGTTTTTTTCCCGTTTTACTGTTTTTAAAAAGACAAAATGAAGAACTGCTTGGGATATTAAAATACGACGTAATCGATAAAAATTTTTAAGTTGGGAAAGAAAAAGAACAAAATTCTCCCTCCCGTCCCCAAATATCGATTTCAGTGAAATGTGTCATCGATTCTGTATGCCTGTGTTTTTGTAATAAAAGAATATCACCGTTGCTGTGTTTTACATTATCTGATTAAAAAAAAGAAGCTGGAAATTTATTTCACTTTTTATGATGTTCTTTGCTTTCAGTTACAGATCAGCACGAAAATTTCCTGCGAACTTTTTTTTCAAGTATCTTATATTGTTTATGTTTTTGCATAGTACCAGTAGAGGAAGACATTAATAAATTCCAATATTCTCTTTAATTGGAATTAATGAGACAGATTAAAATATCGGTACTAAGAAACTTGTCAAAAGTAATATTTTTCTAAAGAAGGAAATCCATTAGCATCTTTCATTAACCAAGATAAGGTTTGGCTTACATTCTTGAAATGTTATATTGAAGAAGTGGTTTATCATTATTAAATATAGAGGCTGTTGGCACATTTTTTAGATGATGTATATTGTATTCACAAAACTAGATTACATAAAATTCTTGTGTTTAAAATGTTCCGTTTGAAATCCCTTATTCTGAACTATCTTTCGACACCGCAATTTCCAGGATAAAAATGCCTTTTGAAGTGTCAGAAGAAGTATTCTATCAAATTCCTCCAGAACAGCTTTCCAGAGTCCTGTTAGGGAATTGGGACAACGTTTGGATAATGCAGTTTTAAAAAGTCCGAAATCACAAAAATCCATAGGTGACACATCGGAAGATTTAGTAGGGATATCAGTGAAGGGTTATGGCCTTGATACCAGTTTTTTGTTCCATTTCTTTTTAGGAAATTTACTGTGCATTTTGATGGGTGACTGCTAGCTTTATCCCAATGGAGTCTCACAGATGGATGGCACTGTGGGTAAGGCGATGGTATTTCATTCAGACAAATTGGCGACAAAATATGTTTCTGATAGTATTTGGAGTTAATCGTGACATTTTTTTGCACTCTCTTTATTTTTAACTCGCCATTATAAGAAAAACCAGCAACTATCATGATTTCCTTAGAAAAACTTTCTTTCGATTCTTTGAACCATGTACATAAATTTTTTTCTCCCCTTTTATGATACTAAATGGCTCTTTTTTGTTACAATCATTTAAATACACTCATGTGTCATCTGTTAATGTCATGTGTCATCTGTCATCTGTGTAAGTGTTTCTTATATAGAATTCTGCAGCGTGTCCCGCGTCGAGCGATATGCTTTGGACGAAAAGGATGCATATTGCGTTTTTTCGCTTTCTTAAGATTTAAATCAACGTTTATCATTTTGTTTACAGTGGACACTGAGCATTTTAATGATTTTTCAACTGTCCCTTGACTAGGGGGATTTTCTTTTAATATTAAACAACGTACCTTTGCAATAGTCGAAGATGTCCGTTTTTTCCTCGGATACTTGTTTGCAATTTTTGTCCCACTCGAGGCTCCAATTTGACGATTTTTCCTTTCTTGTGGATGATACTACCTATCGAAGCTTTAGATATCACAAAACCATGACTCTCCCATCGTTTTTGGATAAAGGAGTGTGCGTATTTTTCTTCGGAAAGAGCGTAAATATAGACTTCGAACCACTGCTTTGTTAAATTCGCCATTTTGAATAAAAACAAAACTTTCAAACCATAGACGATCATTTTGCCTTTTAAAAACACAGTACAATTGCAATTACTTCTTTTGCAGAGAACGATTTTTTATTACCGCTTACCAAAATCGCCTAAAAATGTGCGAACAGCCTCTGTACTTTACTAAAATAGAAATATTTTACAAGAAGAAGGAATAAAAGTACTTATTTTTAAAAATTCGTCTTCAGATCATTTCTAGAAATATAATTCATAATTTTTCACAGCAACAAGGAAAAACAGCTGAAGAATAACTACTGACCTGTACTCGCAAGTATCAAAATAAAATATGTTTAGGGATTGGTAAAAATGGCACTAATTGATACAATTAACAGAAACAGAAAATATATGTATTCCGAGTAGGACATCTCGCTATTTAGCTTACAGCTAAACAGCATTAATCCTAGTAATAATACCAATATGTAGAAGCACATTGCCTGATGTTGTTTAAATTTTGATATGATGGTATTAATGCATTATTAATTAATTTTTATATAAAGTTATAGAGCCAATAGATATTTTTTGAAAACAGGAGAGATAAAAAATGAGGAATCCCTTATGCACCTTATATACTCCTCCTTTCAAAGGGCGACTGGGGATTAGGGGCCCCAATCGCCAAATCCTGGTGGTGGAGAATCATCACCCACCACCTTTTAGTTCGGGGCGACTGTAGAGGATTTCTGAAGCAGGAAAGTGAAGAAATGAGCAATGTCTTCGCTGGGACTCGAAACTCGGACCTCTCGAATACGCGCCGAATATGCTGACCATTACATCACGAAGGCATGCTAAGAAGGTGGGAGAAATACCTTAAAACTTGGATAGTAAAAAATAACATTTTTACGAAATATTGTCAATAACTGCTAATAAAGTTGCTTTTTAAACCCTGCATACTAAATCAGTAATGCAATTTAATTTCATTGTGGGGTATTCCTATTTAGAGGTAAAGATCTAACTTAGAACCCCGCGAACTCTAACAAGCGAATAATCGCTTAAGTGTCTGAACAGAACACGTAAGACTTAAGAAGGGTTTTAAACCCTCTATTTTTCAGTATATTTGCAATCAGTTCCGGCTTGGAACTTTACAAAAAGCCGCCACTCGGGCTTGAACATAAATACTAATAATTTGAACTAAAACTAGCTTAACTAAAGCTCTTAAATTATATAGCCGAAGCTATCAAAATCTAATTAGTTGGCCCCTAAGTATTAATTAAATCGACGAAGCCTAGCAAGGGCCTAAGATATGGCCGAGCGTAGTAATAGCTAAGAGAGATGTAGCCAGAAGGCAAACGCCCGCCAGTCAGGAAATCAGACTCTCTCTGTTGAAGTCGGTTAAGTGACGACTTAAATAGTACTTTTTATCATTTGCATTACCATGGTTTCTGAATTTACATTCTGGCAGGAAATTGTAAGCTGAAATTAGAATAAGATAGGAAAGATATAAAACTTGAAATAACTGTTAATTAACTTAGGATAAATCTTACATCATAATATGGAATATGAATGAAATTCCTTAGTTCTCTGAACTGAGAATAGTTAATGATTCAACTAAAATACACTAGGGATTTTTGAAGCGAAAATCGTTAAAAGACATTGCCCTCCATGATCCTAAGTTGGAAAAGGGATATTGCTTCTTACTGTAAAACGTTAAATGGTTTCTAGATAATTTTAAAACGTTTTTATATGGAATATACTGTCAAGATCTTTGATCGTATAAATATACATCCAGTTACAAAATTACTTCAAATGTCACAAATACAGAAGCTGTTCGCCTATTTTTTAGAAGATTTTGGTAAGCGGTAATAAAAATTCGTTTGCTGCGAAAGAAGTAATTGTAATTTTACTATGTTTTTAAAAGTCAAAATTATCGTCTCTGGCTTGAAAGTTTTGCTTTTATTCAAAATGGCGAATTTAACAAAGCAGTGATTCGAAGGCTACATTTACGCTCTTTCCGAAGAGAAATATGCATACTCCGTTATCCAAAAACGATGTGAGAGTCATACTTTTGTGATATGTAAAGAGTCGATAGGTAATATCATCAACAAGAAAGGAAAAAAAAAACGTCCAATTGGAGCCTCGAGTGGGACAAAAATTCCAAACAAGTATCCCAGGAAAAAACGGACATCTTCGACTATTCCAAAGGTACGTTGTTTAATGTTAAAAGAAAATCCCCCTAGTCAAAGGACAGTTGCAAAGTCATTAAAATGCTCGGTGTCAACTGTAAAGAAAATGATAAACATTGATCTAAATCTTAAGAAAGCGAAAAAACGCAATGTGCATCGTGTTCTTCCAAAGCATATCGCTCGACGCAAGACACGCTGCAGAATTCTATATGAAAAACACTTATCCAAAGAAAAATTAAAAGCAATTGTCAGAATAGATGAAGCATGGGTGTATTTAAATGATTGTAACAAAAAAAGAGTCTTTTATTATCATAAAAGGGGAGAAAAAAGTTTAAGTACATGGTTCAAAGAATTGAAGGAAAGTTTTTCTAACTGATTCGTGATTGTTGCTGATTTTTCTTATAATGGCAAGTTAAAAATAAGGAGAGTGCAAAAAATGTCCAGATTAACTCCAAATACTATGAGGAACATATTTTATCGCCCATTTTGCTGAATGAAATACCATCGCTTTACCCACAGTGCCATCCATGTGTGAGACTCCATCGGGACAAAGCTAGCAGTCACACATCAAAATCCGCCGTAAATTTCCTAAAAGAAATGGAACAAAAACCTGGTATCGAGGCCGTACCCTTCACTGATATCTCTACTAAATCTCCCGATGTGTCACCTATGAAGTTTTGTGCTTTCGGACTTTTAAAAACTGCATTATCCAAACGGTGTCCCAAAACCCTAACAGGACTCTGGCGAGCTGTTCGGGAGGAATGGGATAGAATACTTCTTCTGACACTTCAAAAGGCATTATTATGCTGGAAATTGCGGTGTCGAAAGATAGTTCAGAATAAGAGATATCAAATAGAACATTTAAAACACAAAAATTTTATGTAATTTAGTTTTGTGAATACAATGTACATCGTCAAAAAATGTACGAACAGCCTCTGTATTCATGTTTTAGCACTTTTAGGTTTAAAAACTTAGTTTTTTACAAGTTACGAAATCTAACTTTTTATATGGTACTTTATGCATTTTTAGTTATACTCGGAAAAATGTTATAATCATTATAAAAAATAAAATGCAAAATGTTTGACTCCCGTATGACAAAAATTGACAGAAATATTTAATTCTTAAATTAAATTTGAAGGTCAATTAAAGAGCGGAGTGTTTGGATTTGCATAGAACTAAAAATAAAATACCAGCTCAGAGAAACGTGTCTCGTGTTAACAGACTAATTGACGTGAAAAAGATAAAACAAAGTAATTTTTTTTCAAAAATAAGACCTTATTTACACAAACGTATAGAATTAGTGTTCTACAAAACACTGGTAAGCTTGAAATATTGACAAAGAGCAAGCTTACAACATCATTTGCATAAATTAAAGATGGGAAACAATTCTTCTTTAACGAAATTTTTGAATGATATTTAATAATTCTAAAATGATTAAACCTCATAAGAATATTAATATTAATATATTTGATAACTTATAAGTTAACTGTGTGAAAATTCTTTTGCCCTTTCGCTTGCAACGAAACAATTAAGTAACAAAAGTTACGTATATACCTTTTAATTTGTTTTTTATCGAAGGCGGGCATTTGCCTTTTCAGCATTGGCCCTCCCCTAAGGCGGGAAATGGTGGCTATTTTATTGTGGAGACACTTACCTATGAGGGGTACAGACAATTTACATCAGTGCCTTCTCCGAGATTCGAACCCGGGCCCTTCAGTATTCCAGTCGGCTTCCCTAATTGCTATGCCGTTTGGGCGGCAGTTACGCACATATAAATCACTACAGGAAGGAGAATTATTGAATTATTTAACAAGAAAATTGAATCTCGAATTATTTTAGCGTATTCTTAATTCATCTATCAAGGAAATGAAGTCAAAATTCTGAAATTCAACTTAAACGTTTGCCTTAAGGGAGCCAAATTGTTTATACTGTGTATAAAATTTTCTTAAATATATCTATCGAAACCAAGGGTTAATATAACAGGTTAGATTTGATTATTTTTGCAAAATTGAGCTTTTAAATTTAAGTGAGGTTTCAAATTTAAAAATTTAATAATAATTTGAGTCATTTAAAATATTTTTGTAGTTGGAAATATAAGTCTATGAACAACGTTTGCCGTATAAGGAATTTTGAGGACACCGTTTATATTATGACATAATTTGTTTGAATATTTTACATTAACAAAATGTCATCTAAAGCAGTTCATACACTGGTTATCATATATTAAAGAAAAATCACAAAAATCACGATTACTGAAAACGTTACATGTAGAAATTTATGAAACTTACCCACAATATACAGCACATAGTAAGGTATCAAATAACATAAAAAGAAATGACCAGAAAATTATGATAGTACAGAAATTAGCACATGTATAGGAGGAAAAAATCGAAAGGTGTCAGTTTGCTATAGGAAAAGTACCTTCAGTGTGGAATAGGATCGCCTCTAGAAGCAATACAGCACATACAGCGATGTGCGATGCTTTCAATTATGCTGTCTATCATTTTTATAGGAAGCGAGAGCCATTGCTCTTGCAAAGCAGTTGCAAGGGCGGCAAGGGTCTGTGGGGCAGATTGAGAGCAGCTAGACGTCTCCCTAAAGCATCCCAAACGTGCTCGATAGGATTCAAGCCCGGGGATCGAGCTGGCCACTCAATGCGCATAATTGTTTCCTGTTGAAGAGAATCATCTACGATGCGAGCCCTGTGTGGTCTCGTGTTGTCCTCCTGTAGCAGGAAAGCATCACTTATTGTCCCGGCATATGGGCGTACACAAACATCAAGGATGTTATCTAGATAAACATGAGCATTTACGGTTTCCCTTGGAAAGACATGGAGGTCTGTGCGTCCACCCAAAGAGATGCTATCCCAAACACAGACACTGTCTCTTCCGTATGCATCTCTTCTGTAGATGTTTGACGGATGATAACGGATTCCAGGTTCCCTCCATATCAAATAACGCCTATTATCGCTTTCTAGACTAAACCTGGATTCATCCGTAAAGATCAGGCCATTGATCAGGCGTCCAGTGGACATTGTTTCGTGCCCACTGGAAACAGTCCCTCCTATGGCGTGACGTGAGCAGCACGCAAATGGCTGGTCGCCTCGCATACGGACTACCTTCGTGAAGCTTTCTACGCACAGTTGACGTTGACACCAACCTTCGGGTGACTACATCAAGGTAGGTTCTAAGAAGACTTGGCGTACGGTTTTGTTCCTGTGCGCACATAATGTCAAATATCGGTCATCGGCGCTTTTCGTAGCAGTTGGCCGTCCTTGGCTGAACCTCCTAGATGCTGAATCTGTGTTTTGAAATCGCCTTCAAAGTCTATGAACAACAGAAGGACTCACATTTAGCCATCTGGCCACTTCTGTTTGACTTTGTCCTGCCTCTAGTCTCCCAGTGGCTGTCCATTGCAGTTCTGGAAGCAAATGATGCCTGGAGGTCATTGTCACGAATTGGCTGTCTCAGATTTCTGAGGTTACTATCACAGTGAAATAGGTAGGCTTTCTCTCAAACATGGACTTTTATGCTCCTCGCAGATGACGTATTTCGAGTGCAGCGCCACTAATTTGCATATTGCAGTTTTACTCGGCTACTCTTAATGGCAACATATTCAAATTTTACACGGTTTGGCTTATTTTTGAACGAGTTATCGCTAGCTTCCTAGCAGCCGAGCGATAACGTACCTGAGCCCTAGTATTTCGTCTGATTTAAACCCCCGCGAACGGATTAACTACATGGGCGTTTTTCGGATTTCTCCACACATAATGTGAATAAAAGTCAGTTTTCCTTAGAAACCCCTTCACAAAAGCATCCCTCCTTTTAGGCAGATGCTCTGACGCACTTTTCATAATCCAAACAAAAAATCGTTTGCAATTACAATAGGCCGAATATGTACGAAATCAAATTTTTTTTCTCTTCACCCTATGTTATTCAATTCTTCTGGTACATTGAAGGAAAGTATTCGAAAAATATCTTTTAAACGATTCATTTAATTAAAATATGTTCATCATCCTTTACACAGTTGTCATCAGTTCTTAAACAGGAAACAAAAATATTTCATTTCAACCCGAAAGTCATTAATTTGAATTATCTTCTAAACAAGATGCATCGAACGAATTTTATTCGCAGGGTAAAACTATTTCAAAGTTGAATTCCATTCGCTATGTCATATCACCTTAGCAACCGCCAGAAGTCAGTTGTCATTCCGTATCGTAACCTAGGTAACGCGCGTTAAGAGTTATTCGGAAATGTAACTATGGAAACCTCTTAGTGCATTAAGAAAGGCAAGATGCTTTGTTTTTACTTGGTTTACTGTTTAAAGGAAATGTGACCGAACTCCATACGCTGCTCTAGCGCTTTCATTAAGACTCTTAAGCTAGTCCTAAAAGCAAAGATTTTCAGTTTTCCGTTAAGATGGAATTAGGAGTAACCTATCAACTCTGTATAGGTAACCCATACTTTAACTACGCTGCTTAATGGAGATTTGGCGTTTGATTCTTTGCCAGAAAAAGATAGTTATTACCGAATATAGAAGTGGATGCTATATACAAGTAATAATGTAACAAGAAAAATAGTAGTCGGGAGATTAGCATCCCAAAACAGGAATGTGTATGATGGGATTACGAGGGATGATTACGTCTCTTAAAGAGCTTCTAATCTGTCATTTAAGAGGGGGAGCATATAAGGTATTTTCTCCCTCCTTGCTCCATGTCTTCGGGATGTAACGGTAGCACACTCGGCCAATATTTGAGAGGTCTGGATTCGAGTCCCGGTGAGGGCATTGCACTTTTTTTCGTGTTTTCTACTTCAGAAATCCTAATGACTCAACAATTTTGTTTTTATCGGCGATTTAAGAATTGTTTGAACAACCGTGTTTAGATAGTAGTGACATAAATAGTTATAAAAATTGACAAGGAATGTCAAAATTTCTTTATTTTTCAAACATTTGATTGCGATGTGCGGGAGATACAGAATTATTTCGAGAATTTTGTTTTCATTTAGCTTAACTAGGCAATAAGCAAATTTTCCGGGGTATAGCAATATAAAAATTTATAACAGAAATTGTTTTTCAGGTTCATAGAGGACACACAGAACCAGCAATAGCTAGAATTAGGAACAAGTCAGCTAGAATGAGAACATTCACGTCTTTGTAATTGCTTCTTATCTCTGTTAATAAAAACGTTCAGAGCAAACCAGTGTTTGTATTATAAGGTATTTTTCCCGCCTTCTTCGCCTTCGTGGTGTAGTGGTCAGCACGCTTGATGCGTAACAGAGAGATTCGTGGTCCGGAGAAGCCGTTGCTCATTTTTTATTCTTCTGCTTCCAAAAAAATCCTAATGACTCTACATTGGCTCCCGAACTAAAAACAAGGGTGAATGATGATTCTCCACTATCGAGATTTGGCGATTGTGTACTCTAATCCCCAGTCGCCTTTGAAAAGGGGGGGTGTGTAAGGTATTTCTCCTGCCCTCTTCGCATGCCTTCGTAGTGTAGTGGTCAGCACGCTCGACGCGTAACCGAGAGGTCCGTGGTTAGATTCTCGGCGAAGGCGTTGCTCATTTTTCATCTCTCCTGCTTTAGAAATAACCTAATATATCTGCAGTATTTATAGAAGAAAGGTTATAAAAAGGCGTCTTTTGCAAACCAAATGTTAATGTAAAAATATCATGCTGTGGCACATATAACAGAAAGTGAACAACTTTCAAACGAATAAAAAGATACATTTCTGCTGAATTATTGTTTAATTTAAATTAAAAATTCCTTTTAAATTGATTAATTTTTATAAACTGCTTCTTAAAGCAAATGCATATTCCTTACTGAAATCAGATTTACTGGCACTATGTAAAGCTTTTATATATTGAATTACAAATTACATTAAATTATATTCCGTAGATTAAAACAGTTGCGTGATTATTTTATGCCCTTGTATCCAACTTATGTACATTGTTTTTTGTAATTTGTTTCTAATACAGTAAATCTGTTAAAAAATAGTTCAATAATCATTGCAAACACTCAAGGTTCTATCAACATGTGCTGCTCTTTCACCTGTTACCGAAGTTTAATATGGCTGTACTATCGACGTTTAGCCCTCTGATTGCTCAATTTTTAGACCGAAATCGCTTTAAAAATTGTGTTTTTTAAAGTCCAAAGGCGCTTTGTCCCTGAAGGACTATTGCTTTCGTTTTGCGATTTTACGTTGGAAACATTAAATGTCGGTTCGCTTTTCAAACTGTTGCCACCAAATATTGCAGCCCTGTGTTATATTTAAAGAAATTAAATAATGAGCAATATGCATAAATGTATGCATGTTTCTCGCATTGTGATAAAACGACGGTACCTAGAGCCATCGAATTTTGAATAACGTCATCCTGCTGCGAATATTAGCATCTGGAAGCCCAAATTTGAAATTTGGAATTTGTTTTATTATAGATTTCATATTTTGTAAAACTGTAACGAATTTTTGTTTAACAAACTAAAGGATTTTAAAGCGAGCAATGGCAACGTTGTAGAGAAAAACATTTTTATCTCCAGCGCGTGAGATTGTGTATAGGAAATTCTAAAGATATGCACAGTTTAAAATTAGTTTTGCGATATTGTTCTTGAACTCAATTTTTTGGTTTAAGTGCGAAAAACTTGATATTTAATAAGTAAAGGTAACATACAAAATGTTAAAAAATAAAGCCGTAATTTAGACGTAATTTAAAATCTGAAACTTTTCCGATTTTTTTTTTGTTTCTTGCATATTTTAAATCTATATATATAGGATAATTGAAATATACATTTTTTCATTCTAGAAAAGATTTTTTATCATGATAAACTAAGCTTAAAAAAAACAATTTCAGATGTTATTGTTACTGTTAAAGTATGAAATCCGTTATTTTATAGAATACCTAGTTATTCCATGAAATAACTGATCGTGTCCGTTAAAGTGTAAAACTCTCTTGTATTTCATGGTTTAACTAGTTATTTCATAGAATAACGATCTGCAGCCCATTAAAGTATAAAATGATCTATATCATATATCTCGCTTTTTACTATAAGGTACATTTACGTTTTGTTTAACAATGTTCGTGTAAAACACAGTGTGTCAACAAAAAATTTTTTTGTTTTAGAAATAATGTTCTTTGTCATTCCAAGTGTCACTTTAGTAATCCTTGTTGTAACTAATGATTTTATGGTACGTTCCATAAATACCATTTATACGCTGCATAAATTAGATAAATTGCTTCTTTTTCATTTTAGTTGCCTATCTTTAGTTTATTTATAGAATACCTAGTTATTTCATTTTAGATAAATTGTTTATTTTACACTTTAACTGTCTCTCATTAGTTAATTTATAGAATACCTAGTGATTTTATGGAATAACTAATTAAAGTGTCAAATTATTAACATATTACACACTTTAACGGACACGATCAGTTATTTCATGGAATAACTAGGTATTCTATGAAATGACTGCATTATATACTTTAACGGTAACATTATCAAAAAATCATTTTTAGTAAATTGTATTTCAATTGCAGTTAATTTCTATTTATTACATAACATAAAAATGAAAATACATAAAACTTAAGAAAATATAATGCACTGAGGAAAAGGACCTTAGAGATGTAGTTTGGTATGACAAAGTCCGAAACAAAGTTCAACTTCACAGTCTTCGCACCAGATTCGTGGTTCTTTGAGAATGTTTTTTCCATTTCCCTATTTTCTTGTAACTTTCTTTGCACCTTTCTTTTTTTCCATTTGCATCTTTCTTTCATCAATCGCTGATCGTTTTCTAGCAGCCGTTTCTAATTAGAAAAATCTGGCAAACATAGTGAAGTTAAAGCAGTAAATAGTATAACGTACATTCAAATACCGCAACTTAGTGGATGACTAATGATATCTGTTGATCAAAACCTAAATTAAACGTCTAATACTGTACAAAATTTGTTTCATTAGTTAAACGGTGAAAAGGCGGGATGCGCTCTTCAATAATAGAAGATAACATATACATGCCCTCAAAAATCTCGGGATAAGCAAATTTTGTTCCATTTGAGTTGCCCGAGGAAATCGGGGGATAAGCAGCCATAGGGTTAATGTATGTGGGTAGGAAGATTGCCCAACCCTGGCATACGTTATAAATCTGACAACTGGAAAGAAATTGATAAAGTTTCTGAAGCTAATTTATCTTAAAATATTTCATTTTCTACGGAACTCAAGAGAGTAATTTCGACTGTACAAGCTTTTGATCATGCCTTACGATCAAAGTTAGAATCGCCTGTTACTAAACTACAAAAATTAGAAACACATACATTAACTTTAACCTCTTCTTTATTAGCGAGTCATAAGCGAATTATAAGGCAGTGGAAAGAGATACTATCAATATCGATGGTGAAATTGAGGCTATATTAATTGGTCTGAATGAGTAAAACTAAAGAGAAGGTAGCTCCACCGTTCTGCAGAATCTGCACCGAAAACTGAAAGAAGAAGTTACTAATTTTTTAAAGTCATTGAAAGTATGGATTGAAATTACATTATGAAAGTAAGACAAACCTTTGTGAATGTGGAAAGTTTCCAGAAAGTACAATTCACCAATGGAAGTACCTTTCTGCATAAATTTTGAAGACCCAAAGTCAAAGTAAATTGACTGAAACAGACTTTAGTTAGAGAAATTCATTCTTCAATTTCATTACGTGTGAAACGGAGTTCTAAGTACATAGTTCCAAGACATTTTAGTGCCCCTGTAACTGAAATACACTCATGTCCTTAAATTAAGGATAATTCGGAGTCACGCGGAAATTGAACTCTAAAATAAATATATCACCTGTAAAATCACTATACATATCTTGAAGAATCTTATGCAGATTTCAGGAAGTAACCAGATGACACCGATGGTACGTCACAATGACGAGTGTGTAAGAGAGTGTTCGCAGGCGCTTTATAAGCATTTCAGTGCAATAACCGAATAGTTATGATACAAAGGACGCAATTGGATGATTTTTTACCTGGTAGAATTATCGGCCGTCTGGAATGGGGGCGTACCCAACTGGAAGTATCAGACGAACTTGGAATTGCCCAGAATATCATCTCAGGCTTTGACAACGATGCCATGTTGATGGTAATGTGAGTAGACGTTACAGCACAGGTCGCCACAGAGTTACAATGCCGAATGAGGACCGGTATTTGGCAGTTACTGCCAAAAGAAACAGACGGAGCACAGCCTCAGACCTGTCTCGTCAGCTCTGTTCAGCCACTGGTACAATTTCAAGGCAGACCGTGTACAGACGCTTAGGGCAGATTGGTCTATATGCTCGTAGACCTGTCAAATGCGTTCCACGTACTGCAACTCACTGTCGCCTGCGGTTAGCCTGGAGTAGAGAGCATGCATTGTGGACACCGCAACAGTGGGCTTGTGTGATCTTTTCCGACGAGTCCAGGTTTAGCTTGCAGTCTGATTCTCGCCGGAAGTTCATAAGAGCTCCAGGTACCCGTTGCCACCAAGAAAACATCATTGAACGACACCGTTACGGAGTTGCAGGTGTGCTCGTTTGGGGTGGAATTATTCTGGGTTCCAGAACTGACCTGCACGTTCAAATTGGAACCATGACAAGCCAAATCTATCGGGACGTCATTCTGGAACAACATGTAAGTTAGTTTCGGGGCGCCATGTGCGCATAATGTCTGTTTATGGAGGACAACGCCCGTCCTCACCGTGCAAACATCGTAAGCGAATGCCTTCAATCGGAGATTATCACCCGTGTGGACTGGCCAGTATTCTCACCGGACTTGAATCCAGTAGAGCACGTGTGGGACATGCTTGGCCGACGAGTTGAAGCCCGTCAACCTCCTTCTACATGTGTACAGGAACTTCGGAAAGCATTGCTTTTTGGATGGTGTAATATTCCCCAAGATCAGATCGATAATTTGATACTCAGCGTGTCTAGTCGTTGTACGGACTGTATTGCATCGTCTGGGAGACATTCCATGTCTGGGAGGAATGTATTAACAGTCGTACGAACCATGTAGTATTGGTTTTTTTTGTAATTTGCTCTAGGGAGAAAAAATCGCTTATTTTTTTAATAATATCAAACATATAGCATCTTTGTTTTCTCTTTACCTTTTGTTTAATAAATAAGTTTTGCAAATAAGTCAAATTTGTTTTGCTTCTAACTCTTCCTTTGCCTGATTTTGCATTATCCTTAATTTATGGACATGAGTATATTATTAAAAATGGTTTAACATCAAACGAAACCATAATGGAGGGCAACGGAAATATATCCTTAAGTTTATGGACGACTTCAAAAGAATGTTTTACGGTGTGAATATTGTTAAAATGTATCGGATACAATATGAAAACTAAATATTTGGACAAAGTGTGTGATGCTGTTTGTAAGTTGTAAACAATAGGTCGAATACGAATTCCAATTTTTTGGACTTCGGAGAAAGCTTAAAACGTAACACAAACTTTATGAACTTCATCAATGTACATGTGTTGAAGACTCATGCTGCTCGATCCTTAAACATTCTTCAACTTCTGATCTCACGAAAATTCAAACAGCTGTTAAATCTTTTCGTCTGCTGTCAACACAGTTTAAAAAAAATCCGCTGTGTACACCACATGAATTCCTTTTACGGAATAATGCACCAAACCTCAAAATATCTTCATTAAAACTCTTTCGTGGGCCTTGGGAAGATTACTTCCCACCTACATGATCCTGGGAAATACACCTGTGGGAAGCGCAAAACCCACAATAATACATTGGCTTTACTAATATAACATTGGGAACACTAATTCCCACTTCAGTATTGTGCTGCGATCTATGTTCAATCGATTGAAACAGAATTAGCACATTTGTTTTTAAAGTTCGAAGCGTTGTGTGAGATGTGTTCCACTGAGACACCTGCTTTGATTTGACGTTTGCATTGCTATACGATTCTACTAAAATAAAAGTAAAACAATGTTTTTATTGCAATAACGTTTTCTTATTTTGTATATTTCTGCAGTAACTATCTAATATTGAATAATAAATAATGGGTGAAAAGTGAAAATGCTATTGCATCATGTATAAAAGCCGCGTGCAATATGTATGTTGGGAAAAATAGAATATTTAGTTCGAAAACAGTACGTTTATAAGAGATATAAAGAAAATATTGTTTTTATTGTAACTGTATTTACTTATTTCTTACATTTCTGCTAATTTTGTGCCAGTAATTATCTAATTTCAATAGTAAATAATAGGCCTAACAGTGAAACTTTGTTGACTACTGCACATAATCCAGCGATTATTACATCTGTAAGTCGGACAAAACGGATGGTAGTAAAACAGAAGTACCTTGCCCTAAAGCTGTTGCTGTATATAACGATATCATGGGAGGAGTTGATCGCTTCGATCAAAGAAAACAAAGATACCAAATAGGAAGAAGATCTGTAAAATGGTGGTATCGTATTTTTTATTTTCTTATTGATCATACTGTGGCAAGTAAACAAGAGAAACAGAAGTTTAGACCAGCTAACATTCCGTATAGCATTAGCTCGTCAACAAATAGACAGATATTCCTGAAGAAAAAGCAAAGGCCGTCCTGCTAGCTTCCAAGCAAAAAGGTGTGCAGTTCCGGATGATGCACATTTACCCAGTGTGGGAAATCGTATGTCAAAGATGGTTTCCAACTATAGACGATGTAGGAAATGTAGCACAAAGGCCCAAGAAAAGAGGACTCGCTATATGTGTGCAGAATGCGATGTATCCTTGTGCATTGCAACATGTTTCTCCTCTCTTCAGGGCAAATAATCGTCATGAAATTGAATTTTCTCTATGACTATAAAAGGTCCCGTGGGAAGTATACTTCCCACCCCTAGAATTTAAATATAAACGAAAAATTTGGTAAAACAAAATATATTTCCTTAAATGCTTTTGTTTAATTGATAATAAAGCGTAAAAGAACGGAAGAAATTCAAAAGAGAAATAATTGGCCCACGATAGGGTTAAAAATTGCAAAGTATAGAGAACTATAAAACACGAAATACGGTTAAAACAATTAAAAAATCAATTTTTGCAATCAAAATTAGAGTTTCTACACAAAAACAAGCAATCAGGCCAGCGGGAAAGAAGCCAGATTTTCTGGTGCACAAAACTGAAAGTTTACTTTTGGTCCAACTCAGCAAAAAGCTGACTGATTCACTATTCTGCTGCGTTTCAAATGTAAACAAATGACGGAAACTGACTTAATTCACTATTCTGCTACTTTTCAACTGTAAACAAATATGGCTACTGTAGAAAAAAAATTTGCCTTAGCAGCATTTAAAAAACTTTTAAATTGTGATAATTCTATAACTATCGCGTGTAAATTAACTAAAGGCATAACAACCTTAGCCGGAAAATAAGAACAACTTAATTCAATCATTTTATAAGGTATTTCTCCCGCCTTCTTCGCATGCCTTCGTGGTGTAGTGGTCTTCATGCCCGACGCGTAATCGAGAGGTCAGTGGTTCGATTTCCGGCGACGGCGTTGCTCATTTTTCATGTCTAATGCTTCGAAATAAACCTAATGTCTCTACAATTTTTAAAGAAAAAAATACGTCATTTATCAACATATAAGATTAAAAAAACTGAGGTCACGAAGCTGAGTAACAGAGTGGGTACATATATATATATATTTATATACTTTTGGCGGTGCCGATTGGTACAAAAAAGGGAGGTGCACAGTTACATGCTATAGCAGTCCTATATACAAAATTTCAACATTTTGAGACAAATCGTTTATGAGTTATGCAAAGTAAATACATACGTACAGAAGTCATAAAAAATCTCGCGTTAATGCTTAAATCCTT
>KK117956.1:261978-283478 GCA_000611955.2 Stegodyphus mimosarum | reverse complement strand
CTGTCTTTACCTACAGATATCACGCAAATACATCATTAAATTGCATTCGATAGCATTTAAAAGGGATATTTTCATTGTAATATGATACGGAAAATTTTCGCTATTATAATACTTTTTTTACTCCGTAAAAGGCAGTAAAGAGACTCATTTCACCAGCTGATAAATGTGCTAAGTTTTAGCCCAGTTATCGATAGTGAAATGGATTCCTGCATTGGTAAACTGAATTTGCTTGAAGCTTTTCGCATTCACATATGTTTATCTTGTTCAGTTAAAGATTTTAATTCAAATATATACTTTCCTAACACTTTTAAAATTGTGTTAACTTATTTTTTTCATTTTCGCTACTAGTTCTGCCGACACATGGGTCTACCTTGCTTTTCGCTTTGCTCCTTTGTATATTAATTCAACAGTGGCGCTTTCTTTTCGTTGCAGATCTCTTTGCTCCTGATGAACAGCGATCTGTATTTGTATGCTCTCGGAATCGGTAAAGTCTTTACCAAAATCGATACAAAACACAATTTGTTGCTTTGTTAATTTTATCTTTGGATGAATTTTAAACAACCAGTATCCCCAAAATTAATTATTATGCTTTCATCTATAAATTCAATTTTCAGTTTCAGGGAATTTGTATTCCTAATTAAATTATAAAATAAGCAATTTATTAATTTTAAAGCTTAGCCATTCTACTCTAATACATACATGTGAATCAGCAAAGGTTGACTACATTTTTAGGCAATGCTTTTGCTATTAAAATGCCATAATTTTCTGAAATGTTTTCAGTAATTATAATTGGTCAATAAAATACTCAAAGAATTAGTAGTTATTGACAATTGAAGAAGATTGCTGTAAAAATTATACTCCTGAAAACTGACTTGCTGAAAGACTTAAAATATAATTCCAATAAATTATTAAAAAAGTAATTAAAAACTAATAGAAATGTAATTTAAAGAAAAAGAAAATCTGAAAGGTTTCAGACTTTAAATTACGTCCGACGGGGCGTTTTTTAAACATTTTGTATGTTACTTTTATTTACTGAATATCATGTTTTTCGCATTTAACCCATAAAATTCAGTTAAAGAACAATATCGCAAAATAATTTTAAACGGAGCCTATCTTTAGAATTTCCAACACACAGTCTCACGCGCTGCAGATAAAAACGTTTTTTTCTGTACAACGTTGCCATGGCCCGCTTCGAAATCCTCGAGTTTGTGAATCAAAAATTCGTTAAAGTTTTATAAAATATGAAATCGTTAATAAAACAAATTCCAAGTTTCAAATTTGGGCTTCCAGATGCCTATATTCGCAGCAGGATGACGGCATTCAAATGTGGATGGCTTTAGGTACCGTCGTTTTATCACAATGGGAGAAACATACATACATTTATGCACATTCTTCATTATTTAATATCTTTAAATATAATGCAGGACTGCAATATTTTGTGGCAATAGTTTGAAAAGTGATACAGACTTTTAATGTTTCCGACGCAAAATCGCAAAACGAAAACAATAGTCCTTCAGGGACAAAGCCCCCTTTGGACTAAAAATTCTTTGAAGTTCAATCTCTGTTTGGTGTTTATTTTATCTGCATATAAAGTAATTCACTGCCGTTTAAAAGCAAATTTCCCTAGTTCAGTAATATTTAAAGTTGTATAATTGAAAATTAATAAAAAGAAACGGTTGAAATACAATCTGTAGCAAATTAAGGTTCAGTTTTATAAATTATTAATTCTAAATTTTAATCTGGCAGTCGTGAAAGGTTATCTTATAAGGTATATCTCCTGCTTTCGTAGCGTGCCTTCGTGGTGTAATGGTCAGCACACTGAGCCGGAATTTCAGAGGTCCGTGGTTCGATTCCCGGCGAAGGCCTTGCATATTTTTCACGTTTCCTGCTACTAAATAAACTAATGTCTCTACACTGGCGCCCGAACTAAAAGGGTTGTGGATGATGACTCTCCACACCCAGGATTTGGCGACTAGGTCCCCTAAAACCCTAGTCGCCCTTTAAAAAGGGGAGTATATAAGGTATATCTCCCGCTTTCGTAGCGTGCCTTCGTGGTGTAATGGTCAGCACACTGAGCCGGAATTTCAGAGGTCCGTGGTTCGATTCCCGGCGAAGGCCTTGCATATTTTTCACGTTTCCTGCTTCAAAAATACCTAATGTCTCTACAATCTTACTTAACGTTTTATAAAACTCACCATCATTTCAAACAAAATTTAAAACATAATGTTATTTTATATATAAAAATTTAAACAATTTCTATTTTGTATATCATTGGCATGAAATTTTAAAATTTAAATTTGCGTTTTATTTAATTCAGGAAGGTTCTAAATGCAATATCGTAATATATTTATCAGGAAGCGTTAATGCAATTTTTAGGAAATCAGTTCTAATAAATTAAACACTTTTCATTGCTCTCAACTTATCCTTTTTACTGAACATATATTGCACAATATTATACCCCACATAGAAGTATATATACTTTAAGAAATAATGGCAAGAGAACTTGGTGGTAGAACGTGAATGAAATTCAAAGCTTCATATGGATTTTCAGGAGTGTATGCGTTCTGAAGTTCGAGAAGTGTATGCGCTCTGAAAAAAAGTTCTTTCTTTGAACCATTTTCCTAGAAATAACTGGAAAGGAGTGATAATGAAGAATTCTGAAATGATGACAAATGGGGCGCATATTCGTGCCATAAAAGTGTGTGTCGTGTTGTATCTTATCCTTGTTGTATCTTATAGGCTCTGTTTCATATCAGCTGCTGGACTTTGGATTAGCATTAAACAGCAATTTTTAAATATTACCTACGAAGATTAAAGATTTTTTTCCTTGCATGCTTTGACTGTTCGTTTTTCAATAGAATCATTCTAATTACAGAATGAAGACTAAAACGAAATAGAAATGAATGTCGAAATGGATCCCACTATTCAACAACCACAAAAGGACTCCTCCCTTCCGAAGAGCACTAAAAGTACTTAAGTCGCTTTCAAACAAAAAGTCACTTCCAGCTATCTGCACAACATACCGTTTTACGAGTAAGAGAAGGAAAAAAAAACCTCCAATTGCGTCGCAGCTGCAACTGATCCGCTTCATTTTATAAAATTGTTTGGCTCTGAAAGTTGGCTGTTTGAAACTAAAATAAACTTTTTTTTGAGTTTTCACAATGCAAAAGATCTCGACTGCTACCGAGAGGAAATGATAAGGGACGTTACCGATGCATCCATTCTGACGATTTCCCTTGCCGGCTCTTCCCTTCGTATTTACATTACAGATCCTTTTAGATGCAAATCAGGAGAGCTGACATATTCTTCTAGTACGAAAGAAACCAATGAAGTAAATCAAGATTTTGAAGTACGTATTAGGAAGAATTTCAGACATCCTATGTTTGATAAGATTACTTTGACTTCAGATTTGATTTTCTTTTTATGATTGTTTCACGAAAGATCTTCTTTTCTAAAGGTAACGATTCCGTACTTAAAATGTACATCTGTCTTTTCGAATATTTAAGTAGGATAAGGGTAGTTTCTTGTCACTAGTAATCTTGAGAAACCTGTATTGAATTGCTTACATTTCAGTGTTTTACATTTCAAGGAAATTAATTTATGAATCTTTCTTGGTTTTACACTGGATATTTTTGCCTTTAAATTAATGAGACTTAAAAGCAAGAAATAAATTTAATTTATAAAGTCTATGTCTCTTAAAGACTGATTGAAGAACTATCTTCTAGCCTTCTGAAACGAAACAACAGCCCAAAGAAAGGTGTACAAATTTAACAGTTACCCAACTTAAGTTTACACGAAGCCAAGCACTTCTGGCTCAACAGAAATACTTAATGTTTGAGCAAACTCAAATTGTGGTAGATTTCTAACGTCTCATGGGATAATTCAACGGACAGGCAAGGCTCTGGTTGGTAGAAAACCCGCGAGACAAAGCCAAATGGCTAGAAACACTCAGCGCCACTAATTCAAGTGGCTAATTATCACGGCACAACAGGGCCTGGAATACGCTGACACGCTCTAAAACAAACTTCTGAACTCTTGCTTAAATAGCACTTCTTTCTACCTTAATCTGAATAAAGCTCGCTGTCTCATTTACATTCTGGCATGAAAAGCGTGGGTGAAAACAAAGTAATAAGAAAGTGCGAACTTAAAATCAAACTAGTTAAAAATAAATAAATATCCCTCACAAATTAATAATCTCTTTAAATTAGGTGTTTTTCTTAAAAAAAAAAACGAACATTTTCCCTGCAATTATCTGAGTGCTGAAGAATGAGAAAAGCCAAATGAAATATACAGGTACAGGTATAAGTGGGCTAAAAGATCGTACAGGTTGTGAAATCCCGTCACGCTAACTGTTCAGTCCTGTCCCAGGGTTGGGAGGAGGAATATCCCATGAGGCGGCCCGAGTGTCTCTTCCTCCACCAAATTCTTAAACAACAGATGTTCTTTTTGCCATAATTCCAGGAAAAATCTGAGATACATGAAATTCAGCAATAAGAGACAGCATTTTGTATTTAAACGATGACATAAGCACAGTTGCGCAAAAATGAATACAATGCATACAGTATGGAATCGAACATAAAAAGGCTTTAGTGAACAGACGCACATGGTGAAGGATCACTTCCTAACAATAGCGATCTCCGGTTACAGAACCTCTGCCGAAAACGTGGAGCTCTGTTCGCCCATTCAATATTATGCCTCAACAGACGAGAACTTGAAAACCACCGTAATTGTCTCCTTCCGTGATGTTACTGAGATGAACTCATATCCCGACTTCTCTCCAAATCATCTGGCACTAAAACGACTCTCGTCCGTGAAAAGGACAAGACTCCATTTATGAGATGCCCAGTTTTTGTGCTAATTGCACCACTCTAAACGGTGGCCCTGATGGTCAACTTTCAAAGAGATGCAGCGTTCAGGCAGGCGGGCGAATAGGCCACCTTTGTGAAGGTGTCTGGACGCAGTAAACCGCGACATTGTCGCCCTGTTGCTGTACACAGTTGCTGAGCTATGGCGCTTGCTGACTAGTTTAGGTCTCTTTTCGCCTGCAGGATGATATATCGGCCATCGACTGCAATTATTTTCCTGAGGCGGCACCAACAGCTGTACCTATGGTTTGGAAGGCTTTCCAAGCGCTTGAAAGACTACTTTTATTGATTCCAATTCTCCAGCTACACTGTTCACACTATGCCCCTCCTCCTGCTTTCCTATCATTCCTCCACGTGTGAATCATCCAGGTGAATTCTTCTAGCTATATTTCACGAAAGAAATCACTTGCAGCGAATGCTTTTAATTGCGTCTCCGGCCTTCCTTTTTGAGTTGAGCGTGGCGACTTAATGCGTTTTGAGGACGCTCGGGTCTCCTGTGACGTTTTGTTCCTGAGATTTGCATACGCATGACCTTTCTACTGAATTGCGCATTCATTGTACGGATCACAAGAACCCTTTTCTACTATTTCATGGCTATATGATTAAAATTTAAATTGTTTCTTACATTTTGCACATAAGTGTAGATATAAATTCAGCAAATACAGTCAGCAGCAAATTTCAAAGAGTAATATATCTCGGCAGTGCACAAAAAAACTGTCAATCGAGGTAAAATGTGCCGCATAACGCATTATCCCATTGCATCTGGTCCTACCTGACATCAGTATTTTTATGAACCATCAATTCACGATGTCTATTCTTGAATATATCTAAATTGTCATTAGCAAGTTCAAGTCATTTTTTCTCTGGAGCAATTCTTGACTAGATTTCCTGCGTAATTTTATAACTAGTGTAAAACATATTTTACGAATATAAATTTTCGATATATTGTTTCTAATGGATGATTTTTGTAATTAACAAACTGATGACAGTATGCCTTTTACAATAAGCCTGTCAATTTTAAGCGCTAAGGACCAGCGTCGCGTATACGCGACGCAACGATTCCATCCTTACCAGCCCAGCGTCGCGTATACGCGAAGAGCTCCCAGTGTCGCGTATTCGTAACTTGAAAACTGAACGATTTTTAAAATTTTTAAATGCCAGTAGGTGGTGCTAAATGGTAACTGTTTTCACATCAGTTAACTCACGTAGCTTTTGACCTTCATGAATCAGCATTAGTTTCTGTTATGTGCTTGTGGTTTTGATAGATTTATTGGTGTAAACAAACTGGGAATCATAGCTCTTTAAGTTAAAGAGACACCGGCGTGTTTGTTTATTTCGTTCTTAATTTCAATTTTTATTCCCTTTCTTCGTTTTATTCTTTGCGTTTTTCGTTACTTGAACGTGGGGAAATGCATCCAGGTCAATGCTTTTATTATTATTAGTATTATTAGGAGAATATGGGAAAACGCTTCAAGCTGACTATAGCAGATGTAACGTCACCAAACTTCCGTGATGGAAAACCCCAGACCAGTTGTCCCTTTTTATATTTATTTTAAAACTTGACATAGACTTTCTTATTAATTAAAAATTAACTTTACAGCATTATTAAAGAGAGGGAAAGGTATCAGTTTTCCCGATGCGTGATGCATCTTACTTCTTCGGCATATGCTCGACGAAAAATACTGTCGTTGTCCTGTGTGTCGATTTTCGTTTTGAATTATTCCACCCACAGAAGAATTATTAAGTTGGAAATTAATTACCTACAGATAATTATTGTATAATTTGGTTTTACATGTTGTATTGGTAATTTTTATTTTCATGTGCATAGTACTTGTTTTCATACTTGCAGTTATAATTTTAGTATTTCGCGTGTTTCGTTTATTTTTATTAATGTGATATTCTTTAATATATATTAATAATAAGTATATTAAGTACGTAGCTTCAAAAATTGCGGTCATTATATAAAAATGCGATTTTATATGAATTTTTTTTGTAAACGTAGGCTTAATTGCTGAAAATGCGTGAGCCAGAGACGACGTTCCATTTTCGGGGGTTCGGTCCTATGGCGGAGCTTCGTTGTCCCCGCGCTGGTACGCAAGGGGTTAAATTTGCACATTTCATATTACAAATAGAGATCTATAAAACCGCTCCGATTCCTATAGGAGCGGTTTGCTCAGATCGGAACAATTCGCTCTCTCAAGTGAATCAGTTCTTTTTAACGATTCACCACTCACTCTTGATGAATGCGCTCGGAGCAGTCGTGGATCAAGAGAGGTGTGCAAAGATGGGGAAAGAGCAGAAAGAATTGAACAAAGAGTGGGATCGCTGGAAACAATTCAACCAACCGCTCACTCCGTGGACTGATTTCTTTCAAGTGTGCTTTCGAGATTCCCTAAAAACACCTTTCTAACATAGAACAACAATAAAATTCTGGAATAAAAAATTACTAAAAGTTAAAAAATAACGAAAACTAAACTGACTTTTGTTGAAGACTGCATTTTCTTTTACTATAATTGATATTTTGTCGCTACTACAAAGCACAGTGTAAAGTAAATTATTAGGCAACTGGAAACAAAAAACAGGCAATTTTTTGCTTGACAGTACCAGCATTTTCCTTTTGTTATCTAATTTAACAAAATAACACCAAATATCGCTTGATGTTCTTCTACTCTGTAGGGTCCACATTTTGTTCTGCAACCTTGAAAAAATACATTAGAATGAAACATTTATATACTCATTCCAAACAAGATTAAAGTGAAATTCACAGCTCTTGATTACAAGACATTAGTAAAATAAGTAAATAAATAAAAATATACTTTATTATTTTACATTAATATTACAGTAATATTGTATAAAAGGTAGTATCTAATATGCTTGTACGTAGCTCTATTACGACAGAGTATAAAAAAATCGAAATGATACTTAAAGGAACAGCTTCGAGGAGCAAATAATCAAGACCCCGTAGGAAAGATCATAAGAGAGACTAATGAAGACAGTAGGAATCAGATCTCCGGCTAGAGAAAGGAGAGGCCGAGCGCTGACAATTGGGAATCCGAGGAACGTGTTCGTGTAATTTAAGTACTGTAAACAGATCCTCGCACTAACAGATGGAAAATAATCCTTCCCGTTGAAAACAGGGGTGGTCAGCTTCGCTGAGATGCATCAGTTTATTTAATGTTTTGTCTTTTAAATACTAGATGGAGCACATACAAACCAGAAGCACACATATATACGAGTACATACATAACACATAAACAGACGTAAAAAACTCCTGCGACTCATCGACTGAACGACGATCGCCGCAGGATTCGAGCTCTTTACGAGCAACTGTCAGAGTTTGAAAGAGGTCGTATCAATGGAGTGAAAGAGGCAAGTTGGGGAAATTGAAGAATCGCTCGTCATATGAGTCGAAGAGATGCTGCGATTAGAAGACGTTGGCAAGAATGGGTGGACAATGGCAGACTTCAGCGTCATGATGGTAGCGGTCGACCTAGGGCCACAAGAGATCGGGAGGTCAGAGTGATTGTCAAATCAGCTGTTACAGCACCTGATTCATCGCTATCAACCATTAGACGTGCGGACCCGCACACGAGTATCCCCCATGGACAGTCACAGACGGCCGGTAAAGCGAAATCTACTCTCGTACCGACCGTTATGTCACCTGCCATTCACGCCTACACACTGTCGAGTTATATTACAGTGGTGCGTGGCTCGATCAGAACACATACGGCACGTGTCGCTATGAACTATCTTACAGCCTGTGAAACACTGACTTGGTCAGCCAGACCGCCAGATCTCTCTCCCATCGAGCATGTCTGGGATATCGTGGAAAGACGACTGCATCTACCAAGGAATGTTGATGACTTAGCCCGACAGCTGCAGCAAATTTGGAGAGAAATACCACAGGAGATCATCTGAGGGCTTTATAAGTCTATGCCACGCCGTATGGCAGCTTGCATCCAGGCTAGAGGTGCGTTGACAGCTTATTGAGCTAGTTACTTTTTAACTATGTAACTCTGAAATAAATGATTCAGTTGGTCTGAAATTTTAATCTTTTTGTATTCTGTACATAACTTCTTATCCACCAGTTTGCGTCTCCATCGGACAACTCCTTCTTGGCGCATCGATTTTTTTTGTTATAGTGTATTTTTTATAATGGTTATAAAATTTTCCTGAATATAAGCATGATCACCTAAGAAACGTGTGTAAACGTTAGATTTTGGATTTTTACGAAACTGCTTTATTAATACCACAATATGGATATATGAAACATTTTTGTCACTAAAAATATATGTCTACTACCAGCAGTCAATAATAATTATCGCTATTAATTAATAAGTACATCTTTTATTTTCATTAATAATTATGATTATTATGTTTTAAATACCTTTTTTAAATTTCTGAATGTTGAATCGGAAATAAAGTTTTCTGAATCCAGGTAATTCATTTTAAATGAGCTTGTTTTTAATTCTTTAATACAGTAATATTGAACTAAAGAAGAAATGCATTTTTTATGTCATGCTTTAGGGAGGGAAAAATCAAATTTTCTCATTCTCTTCAATAAATCTTCCCTGTACTTTCCCCTTTCAAAACTGTGATGAACCAAAACGGACCCTAGGCGTTTAAGATGCTAATGTCCCATTTTATTGCCCTAAAACAAAGATCATTAGATGACCGAAATGAAGCACAAGTGCCCTTTCGGGGGCAGTTTAGGTTCACCCAACCCATCTACGCTTCTTTCCCCCTTTCCCGGGAGAGCCCCACTCAGACAGCCTGTAGCGATGAATTCTAGAACCCGTACCGACTCTTATTTGCATACCACTTCCTTTGCTTAATCGATACTGTAAGTGAGTACCAGGCGTAGCACGAGGAATATTTTAATGCAATTTCGAAGAAATATAAATCGCTTAATTTTCGCGAAATATCCCAAGAAGTATACTCGGGGGAAAATGTTATTAAACTACGTTTTGTTCTAGATAAATATCTTATCAGAAGGTGAATTTATAGCAGGGATGTGAAAATGGATATTTTTATTACGTTACTGCAGCATTTATGTTAATGATAAAAAAAAAACAAAAGAGCGTTGTCCCTGTCGTAAAGTCAGATTAGAGATGGCGTTGTTATGGAGATAATAATAATAATAATAATATTTGTCTTTCGTGCTCTGTTTTATTTAACACTACACGAACTGTTCCCAACTGAAAGGCCCCATATCAGGCAGGGGGTGGATCGCCAGTCATAATTTTGCAAGAGGATAAATGTACGCTAATCCCGGCGTCCGAATCCGAGGTAGCAAACTTCAAGTATTTCTTTATAACCACTGCCTCCTCCTGGGCGCGCAGAGTTACCTCCTCCAGTTCCCAGGCTTCTCAGCGGCGGCGAGAACTTGCACGTCTGTAGATATAACTGCTCGTTTAAATCCTCCCGCCAGTACTACACGGGCTCAGACCCTTTTCCCTATGGACCGACACACACCAGGCGGAGTACAAAATTCTTACCTCTCTCCTCACCACAAGGACCTTGCCTCTCCAGTGAGCCAACCGCCTGACGGAGTACAGAGTTTTTACCTCTCTTCTCACAGTAGTCTTCACCAGTCGTCCTAGTAGTCTTCGTCAATCCTCCCCCAGTCCAATCGAATAAAACAATCTTCCTTTGGGGTTCTTTAACCGCCAAGCTCAAGGTTATGTTCCCCTAGGATGCTACTACCCCAGGGTACTACAGTGAATCACCAAGTCAGTATATTCACCCCAGGGAGTGTTATGAAGATAAAGTAACAAGCATCACATGTATTGTTATCCTAATAAGTCCAGATAAAAGTTCCAGTAATCTTCCACTATTCTGTGGCCCTGGGGATACCAATCTAGACGTCTTGTAGCTTACGTGCTTTAAATAAAGTGGCCTTGACAGTACGCTTCCCAAATCATAAACTATGTCTACGAGACAGCAGCATTACTATATAATAAATATATTTAACTAATTGACAGTATAGACTGACAAGTATAGAATAATATGACTTGCTTGAAGTCTATATAGCCAAATATCTTCAGAGATGTCACCTGACAATGCCATAGTATACTATTTATATCCATACGCTAAGGACAAAAACTTTATATTATAATTATGTAAGGCACTGAGAGAAATAAATCCCAAACTATAACAATTCAGGATTATCCACCATCGTCTACACAAAGGAACTAGGCGTCGTTTCGGTATTGCATTCCCTCTATAGGTCGTTCATTAAAGATTCTGCAAAAATTTCAAAGCCCTTGGTAAATTTGAAAAGGAAAAAGACAACGTTTAGTAGGTTAGCGGATACGAATGCAGAATTTGTGGAATTTAAATCTGCTTTGACAGAAGTTCTGGCCTTGAAATTTCCTGAAGTTGGATTTACGTCTGATTCACAATAATAGCTGGGTTTATGAAAGTCGATAAACCGATTGCTTATTGTAGTAGAATCCTTAATCAGATTCAGAGAAATTAGACTGTTAGGATGCTGTCAGTTGTTAAAAAATTCACGGTGCATTTTGGCAAAGGTCTTAAAACAGTATAATATGCACAATGCCGTTTTTGCTCGCATGAATTTTCAATGAAACATATGCAATCGTGTCATTCACTTATTTTGAAGGTCAAGAGTTGTCACTGATGTTACAAATAATTTGTATGGCCCAAAATATCTCGTTCTTCCAATATACCCCTGGGAAGCTAAAAGATTAGACGCCTCTGCTGTAAGACTTTGATTCATGTGCTGTAAGTCTTCGGTCCATACTGTGGATTATACCTTGTGTTAATTTCATGCATAACGCATGTGTTAGGCACAACTATCACGAAGGGCATCTGCGAACTCCCCAATTGATAATAATAATTCCTGCCTTTTCTTCTATGCTGAAAAATTTCAAACTGGACGTTTAGCAGAGTTACAGGGCCCTTGCTCACCTCTTCGACTGTCATTGCGTTTTTTTTTAAACCAAATTGGGACCTGATCTTCTGCGGAAAATCTGCCTTCAAAATAATATTCATTTATAGTCTCTTCAATGCAAAAAAAGTCTGATGTGGACAATACGTGACTTCCTTTCTAATTTCATTAGTGATATATTTCTCATTCAATTAATTCAGCTGTCACTTCGCAGCAAGGCAAAAATACATACAAGCTCAACACAACTTCATTAAAAATTGTGATAGTTTTAATGAAGATGTAATTATTTTGGTGTTTTATTTTTTTGTGTATTTCTGGAGACAGAACCGTATGGCGGATAGAATGTTAGAAGTTGCAATACATACTTGTATTCTGGGATGTTCTGAGGATATAGTAAGCAGGATTCTGATAACATCCCATACGCAGTCGATTAGATCTTGTTAGGATGTTCTGAGGATATACTGGAATGTGATATTAAGCTCTCGCGAGGCTTTATTGAAGAGGTTAAGGGGGATATTCCAGGATGTACTGCGGATGTGTGATTATTCCATGAGCAACATTTTCAGGATATCCCTGGGATATTTTTGTGTTATGTGGGTATCTAGCGTTATGATAGCAGGCATGCAAATGTAAGTACAATTGACACTTGCTCAGCACTTTTCTGTCAAATTGAAGAATGGGGCATTCAATTTGCTCCCAACGAAGCAGTCGAAATTTTTCACGGCTAGTGAATGTTTTCCCTGAGTGGTCCACTCAAGGAATTTGGGCCTCATGGTAACCCCAACTAAATGATGAAGTAGGGGATGGAACTGGTGATCATTGTGCAAATTATTCAAGTGTAGGAAACATATAGCCCTTTGCAGTGGTCTCCCAAAGTGTAATTCGATCTGGTGGATGAAACCATTTTTCAAACCGGAGACACACGATGCGGTCCGAAATCAGATCATTGGCGACGTACTTCCTGCTGGTTCTACATACTGGCAACTGTATTCACCGTGTACAGTCCTTAGCTTTTATTGAAGCAGGAGACTAAAAAATGTGCAACGCCGTCGCCGCCACTCAAACCCTGGACTTCTCGAATACGCGTCGGGTATGCTGTGAATTGCACCACGAAAGCATGCGCAAAAGAGGGAAAAAATACCTTATATACTCCCCCTTTCAAAGCTGGGGACTCAGTCGCCAAGTCTGGTAGTGATAAAGTCGTCTACCACCTTTTATTTCGAGAGCCACTTGTAGAGTAGTTAGATTTTTTTTTTGAAGCAGGACGTGTGAAAAATGTGCAGTGCCATTCCCAGAACTCGAACCTTGGACTTCTCGAAAACGCGTCGAGTATGCTTCCAATTACACCACGAACGCATGCGGAAATGAAGGAGAAAATACCTTATAATCATTTAAAAAGATTTGCAGCAAAGTATATGAAATATTGCTATTTTTACAAACAATTTGTTTTTTTTTAGTTTTTTTCCCATAGTTTGAATTAGTTTTATTTTCATTTGTAATAATAAGTATTGATTTAATAGTTTTATTTCAATTTGTGAAGGTGTGTTCCTCATGTTCAAAACTGCGCGTTAGGATTTATAGCATTTAGATGAAGATAGCAGTAAGTTCAATAACTGTCAAAAATGAAGAAAAACATTAAAATTTTACCATTTTTGAAAACTCTAAGGGCGATGACGAGCAGAAGATATGATTTCAGAGATTTTTTTTCTCATTTTCTTGGTTAGGCAATGTAAGTTATTGGCATTCCCCTCCTTGCCAACTTGATCGCACTAAATCAACATTATCTCATATATTTCTCTATTACACTACGAGGAACAACAATGGGAACATATACTTTATTTCTAATTTTTTGCTTCGGCGCCTGAAATGTTATCCCCTTTTATACCAAAATCCTCGCTTTTGCTTTTAAGGATTAGAACAGTTGAAAGGATTAGAAAAAGTTGAAGTGTAGAGATATTAGGTATTTTTTGAAAGCAGGAGAGATGAAAAATGAACAACGCGCTCGCCGGGACTCGAACAACGGACTTCTCGAATGCGCGCCGAGCGTACTCACCACTACACCACGAAGACATGCTAAGGAGGCGGGAGAAATACTATACATACTCCCCTTTTTAAAGGGCGACTGGGGATTGGGGGGAACCTAGTCGTCAAATCCTGGTGGTGAAGAATCATGATCCACCACCTTTTTAGTTCGAGCGCCACTGTAGAGACATTAGTTATTTTTGAAAGCAGGAGAGATGAAAAATGAGCAATGCCCTTGTCGGGACTCGAATCACGGACCTCTCGAATACGTGCCGACTGTGCTAATCTCTTCACCAAGAACGCATGCTAAGAAGGCGGGTTAGGTTAGGTTATTCAATTATGGCAAAGCACACGAGGGCTATCTGCCTAAAGAGAGGGATACCTTCGTGGAGGACTTTCTAAGGGAAACTGGCTCGTATACACGTTACACATTCGGAAAACCACGAAAACGCCCATGCAGCCAGCCCGTTCGCGGGATTCGAACCTCGGACCGAACTACCAGTGTTCAGCGCCTTTACCGCTCGGCCACTGGTGGGTCTTACTAAGAAGGCGGGAGAAATACAAAGTGTTACTTAACCTTTCTTGAAGTCCGATTGCTATATAAAAGGCGCTTAATTGTTTCATTCGAATAACTATTATTTATTTATAAACCAAAACTTGTACATAATCTTAACACACGCGCACACACACACACACGATCGAGGCGTGGTCCCTATACAATGTAAGGTTTATCCTAATTTTATTAACAGTTATTTCAAGTTTTTGCATCTCTCCTATCACTTCTAGTTTCAGCTTACAATTTCCTACCAGAATGTATTTTCAGAAACGCGGTTAATGCAAATGAGTAAAAAATAGTATTTAAGTCGATGTTTCACCGACTTCGTGAGAGAGAGTCTGAGTTCCTGACTAGCGCGAGTTTGCCTTTTGGCTGCGTCTCTCTAAGCTGTTACTACGCTCGTCCGCACTTTAGGCCCTTGTTTGGCTTCGCCTACTTAATTAAGATTCAGGGGCCACCTACTTAGAATCTTGATAGCTTCGACTGTATCTTTCAGTTAGCTTTAGTTAAGCTTGGTGAAGTTTAATTTCATATTTACTTAAGTTCAAGTCCAAGTGGAGGCTGTGCTGTACGTTCCGAGTTAGGTACTGATTGTATCATATTTATTGAGAAATAAAGGGTATTTAACCTTTCTAAAGTTTTACACACTTAAGCGATTATTCGCTTATTAGTGTTTGTGTGGTTACAAGGATTGAACACTGAATTAAATAAGTAAAACCCCACTATATATATATATATATATATCGTAAAGTTCATACTTTTATGTCTTAAATATCTTTGCATCGCATTTTAGCTGGGAGATTTGGTCGTTCTTAATACATGGCTTTTAACATGTGTCCCATTTAGTTAGAATTTAGTATATGTTCAACACGCTATTCTCTTTGAGATAGCTTCCGAAAAATACTAAAGAATAGACTAAACAAATACGGCGATACCTATCATGGCGACCTACTTCCATGACGACCGTTTCTAAAATAATCTGACGATTAAATCACTTGAAACCACGGTTTGTGATCTTAGAGAAGATTTACTATATTTTTTTCTCATATATATTGACCTTTTCGTATTTGCTAAAAAATATATGGCATCGAGATAAGACTTGAGGAGTTTTCAGCTACACAGCTCCTGAGCAATTTCAGACTTCCCATGCAACGCAGATAGCTTAATTTTGTTTTTCAAGCTAGCAAGCGAAAGATCATATAAGGTAGGGTTAAGTATGCGAACTAAATAAACAAATTATTTAGTATTTTTAAATACTTTATTATAAGGAAAACTATACTTTCGATTTGATATTGCAATAGCATAAACATATATTGCGTGTTGAAGTCCGTAAAAGAAATGCTTTTTTTACTTTGATCAATTGTTTAGCTTTAGGGTTTGTGGTCAGATCATGAAGTTAGACCCGAGTTTGATTTCCCGTTATAATATAGAGCATTTTTCAAAAAAAGATGCTTCGAAACTTTTAATATCGTTTTAAGTGTTTATAGAGACATTAGGTTTTTTTGAAGCAGGAGTATTTAAAAAGGAGCAACTCCTTCGCCGGGAATTGAACCACGGGCCTCTCGGTGACCATTACACCACGAAGGCATGCGAAGAAGGCGGGAGAAATACCTTATATGTTTAATAAATAATTATTGATTTAGAAGTCAAATGACAAAAATCAACGTTATATTTTCAAATTTTCACAGGACTAGTGTCGATGGTTTTACCGAACGATCATCCTCAGCTGCAAAAGCGTAAATGAACGACATAACATATAACGATTAGATAAGATAAGAAAGCCTGGACAGGAGACAAGCTACTGGCGCCATCTGTTGATGAAACCAGAGCTAAAACATAATTTCTTTAAAGGCTGAAGGCAAAGATGGATTGGAATTAGAGTCGGTAACTAGGACAGAAAGATTTTTTTTAAATGTGAAATGCCTCTTGAAAATCCAGTTCACCAATGGAAGACTTTTTTGAATAATTTTGGCAGCAGATAAATTGAAAGTGTGATTTTCGGACCAACAGTTTTGAGCAACAGAAGACTTCTTCTCTGTTTTCTTTTTTCTAACATATGCCTCATGTTCCTTAACGCGAAATTTTAAGGCAGGAATCCTGTAAATACCTCAGGAATTCATATCCGGGATGGGGTCCATGAGTATGGTACTCGGAATTTTATTGATGGGAGAGTAAACGACCATCAGTTTGGCGGAATATTTGTTCGGCGTGTTATTGTATCTTAAATAATTATTGCTTTAATTCGCTAGAGTGGAAATTCAACTCGTGAAAAATTACGAAATTTAGTACTCTTTTTAATTATAATTATATGTTCGTGAACATTCATTCATAATTTGTGCTAGATTTTATTTAATCGTAACAAAACTTGGATGGAGCGCTTTACATTGCAGAAGGTATAAAGGTGTTTGGTAATCTTTATTTCTTTATGGCAAAAATTGTATTTTCTTAATTACCTCCTTTCACTCACCTGTTCGGGGATTTCTTCTTTGACGAAGTTAATTACTTCCTGTCGAGAACATTCGTGGATGTTGAAATAATTATCATGATGGAATTTATTTAAATGCAAATTCCTTGGAATGCATCTCATTTAACGCGACATCTTGAATATTTCTGCACCCAAAAATTTAATTGAAAAAAATATCACTTAATTCCTAATTCTCTTCTATGCAATGATAATCATTGATTTTTCTTTCTTTATAAAATTAAAATGAGAAAAGTATTCATCGGTAATAAATACAAAAATATCAATGAGATTAATTAATAGAGAATAAGATTTCCCGTGAATGTAATTTCATGCTTGAAAATCTTTCCCGAACGTTCTCTTTTGTCTAACTTCAGGATTGAAAATAGTCTGCTTCGAACTCATATATACCTTCTCAGGAAGCTGTTCAGTAGTCATTCTAATTATGACAAGATAATAAGGCTATCTGCATGCTCGAACAAATAGTACCTTTCCTTTCCACTAGGTGGTGGAAGTTTGAATTTCATCTCCTGAAATGCTCATTATCATACCTCATGAATCCTTCCAATCATCTTAGACAGGAGGTGATTCCTTGCAGCATAAAAGTTTTACTAACAAAGCCAGTGATATTTTGTAATATGCTGTTCTTAAACCAAGGCATCACATACTTCCATCTAGCGTATTCTATTGTATAAAGAAGAGAAACTGATTATGTACGACGTCATGACATATAAGCGCCTTTTATTAATCATAGTTAAGTCTCACCTCTTATTAATTATATTCTTTTTACATAGATTACATGCATTGTTAAAATAGGAAATTCAGTAAAAGAGTTTAAGAACTATTTTTATGGCTTTTAAATCACTGTTTGTTAAACAATTACGCATTGATTAATTCGGAAAGTTACATTTGCCGAGTGGCAACGCTCTAAGATACGCTTATGCGCGAATAGCATTTAACGGCAAAGTGATTTACTATGTAAGAATAAGTAACTAACGTAATATTATATAACGATTCAAAAAATTCTGAAATAATCTGCTAAACAAGTTTCTAAGGTTAAGGCAAAAAATAAATTAGGTATATTCCGAGTTCGGAAATGTGAAGTTGAAAATCATGTAGATAAATTACAGTTGCCTGGAAAGGTCATTCAAAAAAAATATCTCGGGTGCGGGGGGTGACAAACTTCATCTCCTCTTAATAATCTAGATGATCCTTTTATTAGTTATTTACTTAATCTACTTAAGCAGTGATAAAATGCATCTGTAAAGTTTCATGTGACGGATAGACAAAAACCACAAGGGCCGTGGCAGTAGTTCAGAAATTAAGGCACGTTTCGATAAAGAATCGGTAAGTATGTTGTGGGGTTTTACTTATTTAGTTCAATGTTCAATCTTTGAACCCCACAAACAAGCCACTAATCGCTTAAGTGTGTGAACAAACACGTAAGACTTGTTGTTGTTGTTACTCATGCTCACTTGTCTGACAAAGTCAGCTCAAAGCCACGAAATTTCTCTTGTCAAGGAGCGCAAGATTACGCCTGTCGTTGGTCTAACAGGAGAGTACCCTGGGGGAACGGGTCTCAGGGTCTCCCACCCCTCTCTCCTTCCACCAAATCACATGAGAGGACTTTCGGCTCGCCACATATTTAAAGTGCCGCCATGCCGCACCGACACTATCCACGCCTTCTCCGGGACATCACAAACATCCACGCCTTCTCCGGGATTCGAACCCGAGCCCTTCGGCACGGCAGTCAGCGACGCTAACCACTATACCGGTTGGGCCGCAAACGTAAGACTTAAGAGGCGTTAACTACCCTTTACTTCTCAGAATAAATACAATCAACTCCTAACTCGGAGTATACGGCAAAGCCTCCACTTGGGCTTGAACTTAAATGAATCGGAAATTAAACTTAACTAAGCTTAACTAAAACTAACTGAAGCTATCAGGATTCTAACTAGTTGGCCCCTAACTATTAATTAAATCGGCAAAGCCAAGCAAGGGCCTAAAGTATGGCCGAGCGTAGTGATATCTAAGAGAGACGTAGCCAAAAGGCAAACTCGCGCTAGTCAGGAAATCAGACTCTCTTTCTCGAAGTCGGTGAAACATCGACTTAAATACGAGCGTTCATTGCGTTTCTGAAATTACATTCTGGTAGGAAATTGTAAGCTGAAACTAGAATTGATAGGAAAGAAGCATAACGTAAAATAACTGTTAATAAAATTAGGATAAACCTTACATTGTATAGGGACCACTCCACGACCATTCATAGAGTTTACGTGTCTATCGTTTTCATTCCGAAGATGAGATTAATGAGGTTATAAAAAACCGTTTTTCTCCGATTCCAAAGAATAGATAGCTCAAAGCATTTGGGGTCATACTTCCCTTAAACCATCAAAATTTTTGATTTTTTGAAAAAAATATATGTTATAGCCTGATTCTTTCTGCGCAGTTTAAAAAAAACCCCAAGCAAAATTCATACAATTAATTCATACAATTTCATGAGTTATGAAGGAAAATGTATCAGCTGAACTAATGTAAACAAGGTTTAAAGGTCCAAGCGAAAAGTGTCAGCAGTTTCTACTCGAAGTGTTATGTGGCAAGCCTAATGATTTATTTTTTAATGATCTATTTAATGAGTAGCAATGTTCTTTCTCAACTCTTCAGTAGTTTGTTTACATTCTTAACCGTTCTTGCGTTTTATTTTTATTGCTCTATTTTCCTTTCATTTCATTATATTTTAGTAGTGCTTTATATCACTCCTCTTGTTATTTCTATCATTTATGATCATTCAGTTGTGATTTTAGACCAGTTTGTAGGTGAATTTAAATATAATTGGAAGTTTTTAAAGTATTTTTTTATTCTTACTGTGCACTGCTCGGTAAAATGTCTGATAATGTTTACAAACGTGCTTCTGGAAAGCGTTCAAAAAAGCGCCGATTTCATGGAAACCAGTTCACCAGAACTGGTATATCGACAGTTTCAAATGAAATAAATAATGGATTTTCCATTTCTTCCCCAAAACAAGCTGTTATTTGTGAAACTACAGCTGCACATAGTTCCCCTGGAAATTCAGATGAACTAAATACAAGTGCTTCTTGTAAAAAGTTAAATGTAACAGACATTGATTTTTCAAGTGAAAACAATCGATTTGATGGCAACATGATTGTCGATAAAAATATTCTCTGTTCTTTTTTGGAAGAAAACACTGTTTGTAAGGTATGCCATGGTAAATTAAAATTTACTACAAAAAGATCTGCAGGTCTGTGTTCTAGAATGATCTTGACATGTCAAGGATGCAAAAATGTTGTGATGACAAGCAACACTAAACTTGTTGGGGAGAAAAGGAACATTGCAGAAATTAATCGTCGTGTTATTTATGCAATGCGTTGTATTGGCCAAGGTCTTGAACCATTGAAAACATTTTGTGGAATAATGGATTTAGATCCTCCTGTGATGCAAAAAACTTATGACAGAATCTGTAACTTAATCAATAATGCAACAAAAATGACTGCAATTGAAAGCATGAAAAATGCAGCAGCAGAAGAAATATCACTCAGTGATTCTACAGACATAAGTGTAAGTGGTGATGGCACCTGGAAAACAAGAGGCCATACATCTCAGATTGGTGTATGTACAGTTATTGGTGCTGAGAGTGGAAAAGTTATCGACGTAGAGGTTTTATCCGTAGCTTGTAAAGGATGCGAATTGTGGAAGGCTCCTCGATCTGGTGAAGCCTTTGATGAGTGGCAGAAAACCCATTCTCGCACTTGCAGGAGAAATCATTTCGGTTCATCTGCCAAAATGGAAGCTGACGGAATGGTTAAAATTTTTCAGAGGTCTCAAAGTGCAAGGGGTGTGAGATACATCAATTATATTGGTGATGGTGACTCAAAAACATTTCTTTCCATAACAGAAAGCAAACCATATGCAGGTGTGACTGTGTCAAAACTAGAGTGTGTAGGGCATATCCAAAAGAGGATGGGCACTCGCTTACGTAAACTGAAAGCTGATTATAAGGGACGAAAGCTTTCAGATGGCAAAAATCTATCTGGAAAAGGTCGACTTACTGATAGTGCAATCAGTCGACTGTCATTGTATTATGGAAATGCAATTCGCCAACATGCAGATTCACTGAAAGATATGCGAAATGCTATCTGGGCTTTGTATTTTCATACTCGATCTACAGACAGTGAACCATTGCATAATTTCTGTCCAACTGGTGAGTCCTCATGGTGCAAGTACCAAATTGCTTTGTCGAAAGGGGTTCTGAATGATTTTCGCCATAAAGAAACCTTACCGCTGGCAGTCATGAATGTGATCAAACCAGTGTTCAACTCACTATCGCATCCAGACCTCCTAAAACGCTGTCTTGGAGCTCATACTCAAAATCCAAATGAGTCACTGAACTCCTTGATTTGGCAAATATGTCCAAAGACATCTGGTAGTGGCAGAATCATCTCAGAAATAGCAGTTCATGAAGCAGTTACTATTTTTAATGATGGTAGAAAGGGTAGATTATCTACTCTGAGATACCTGAATATACACCCTGGAATTAATTGCATTACTTCACAATTCAGGAGTGACTATAAACGTGTAACTTCTTCGAAGAAAGGAGCAATAGCTCGTACGGTTGATGCTCGTCGCGCCAAGCGTCATGCAAAACTGCATGAAATTAAAAAGACT
>KK117956.1:197889-261470 GCA_000611955.2 Stegodyphus mimosarum | reverse complement strand
TTTAAAAAATATAAAATTTATATATATTTAAAATTTTAAAGGTTCAAAATTATAATAAGACTATAATAAATATATTACAGGTGAAAATATTTGGAATAAGCATCTAATTTAAGACTAATCTTGCGCGCAAGCTGATATTACATTTTCAGATTACATAAATAGCCATATAGTTTTCAGCATTATTAAATAATTTTTTTTGTATTTTATAAGCTTAGTCACATTTTCAGATAGAGTAATATTTTATGTGTCTTATGTAAAAAAATTATTTGTTTCCTGTTTATATATTATAAGATACAGTAGTTTGAAATGGCCCAATTTACTCGACATTTTAGCCTTTTAAGGGAGATATGACCCCTTAATCTTTGGAAAATTCTTCTGCAAAAATACATTCATATTAGTATTTAAAAAATTTCAGATTAACTAGGAGAGAGAGAATAAATTTTAATGTCAAGTTATCATGTCTAAAGGTTTTCCGACTGTTCCAGTGTCGACGATTAGGTTATGATCTCTTTCATTTGATATCATACGATCTTATGTAGGCTGCTAGAACTGACTTATTTTTATTACGGTGCAGTTCGTTTCTGGTAACCAGACAACTTCAATAACTTCCCTGAGATCACAGTTTTTTTTAAAAAAAAATTCATGCTGAATGTTATTTTGCTTCGCAACTTCTCTTGCATTTTTTTACTCATTATTATTTCCCTCTTATATCGGAATAGGCACAAATTTAAGTCTTTTGTAAAAGCGAAACATTGTAAAGAGGATTTTCATAAGGCGAATAATAATTTTCTATGTTTTTGCTAAAGCAGCATTTGCTCGGAAGCTGTCATATACAAATTTATTTTTCTGCTTTATGAGAATAAGAATCAGGTAAATAGATTTTGTAGTTACACTTTATTATAACAGGCACTGAAAGCTCTGTTGTTCTGACCGCAATGCTTTTAAAGATTTACTCCAATCATTGTCGCGAGCAAAAATTACCCGCTTTTTAAAAATAATTATAATACTTTCTTGTTAGGCAGTAAGAAAAATTCTTTCAATTAATATTTTTTCCTCGTTTTAATTAAAGCAATATTTAGGATTTTTTAAAATTGTGCATACTTAATCTGAATTATAACTAACATATTTTTTCATGGAATGTTTGCAAAATGTGATATTTGTCCGTCACGTGATGATGTACACTCACGTTTGGCTAGAATTTACTGTAAATTATTTCGTAATTAAGAATTTATTAAATACCGTTATATGAAAAAGCTCTAAAAGAGTATTATCAAATATACATGTTCCTCCTCTATCCTCTCTCAAAGAAAATCTATGATGTTTCAGCGGAGGTTCAGGAATAAAACACAAAAAAGAAAACAAACAATCGAAAGGTCGCTGGATTCGAATGAACATCAGAAAATCATGATTTGAGTCCTCTCTTTAAATCGATTTTCCATCGTTACTGAAAACTCATATTCCAACCATCATTTTGGTATCCTTAACTTCGTCTCTTTTGGCACTCTTTAAGTTAGGGAAGATCTTTACTGTACACTTTTTTCCTCAATTGAAGCGAAAATGAAAAGTTATTTTGACTCAACAAACCCATTTGAGCTTCTTTTATTACTCGACGAGAGAGATGATTTCCTCAAGAAAGGGGGCTGTTATAACCACAATGGAATTTTAAAGAGGTTTAGGCAATTGAGTGTTGTACGCTCTTTGAAAGACGATTCATTTGGAGAGAAGGCGTGCCTGACGTATCCTGACGGCTCCCCTAATGGTAGTTGGATCGATAGTTTCAGCCATCGTCTGTTGATCATGTATTTCGAAGTAAACTAAAATTCTTGTCGTCACATATGCATATCTTTCATTAAAGAATCTATACCGATATGTTGTTTTTCTAAATTATATTTAGCCATTATCTGCCAGACTTTTTTTAACTTTTTTTTCAAATATAATTTCTGTTTTGCATAATGCCCTAAATACATAATGCCCTAAATTTTACATTGTAGAGATATTAAGTTATTTCGAAGCAGGAGACGTGAGAAATGAGCAACGCCTTCACCGGGAATCGAACCACGGATTTCCCGGCTACACGTCGAGTGTGCTGACCGGAGAAATACCTTATATACCCCCTTTTAAAGGGAGGCTGGGGTTTTGGGGATCCAGTCGCCAAATCCCGGCGGTGAAGAATCATTATCCACCACCTTTTTTACTTCGGGCGCCAGTGTAGAGCCATTAGGTTATTTGGAAGCAGGAGAAGTGAAAAATGAGCAACGCCTTCGCAGGGAATCGAACCAAGGACCTCTCGGTTAAGCATCGAGCGAACTGACCACTACAACACGAAAGCATGAAGGCGGTAGAAATACTTTATAACGTTATCGAAAATAAATATATGTATTTTATTCATTTGGAAATCAGTCCCCATTTGAGAATCACGGCACGTTACAAGTAAATAATTAGATACGAGTAATTTTCTTATGAAGTGCAATGCAGTAACACATTCTACATGTAATCCAACATCACTCTGTGCACATTGTTTCCGAATATTTATTTTACAAATCGCACATTTCCTCTGTGTTCCGTGTAATATTCTATCTAAAAATTGTCATTCATAAGTTTTTCGCACGTCTTGTGGTATGGCGAACTCGACTGTAAGATGATCTTTCACTATTTTGGGGGTCAGTTTTCCCAATTATGTTTAATTTTACGATTAATCCAGAACTCTTTTAACGGATCCCACAATTTGTAATGTATTTGTTCATCTTTGCATCTGTACCTGATTATATAGCATATCTTTAATATAACTGTATGCCTAACATGTACCATAATAGTGTATGCCCAACATGTACCGTAACTGTATAAATGTCTGCCTAACATGCACCATAATAAGTGTTCCCCTTAGTCTCAGCAGTCCCCATCATGCACCTTTTTTCCATGTTCTGGTCCTTATTTCAATGCTCCTCGTTTAGCGTAGTCAATTGCAGGAGGACACACTACTAAGCTCTTTATATATATATATACTTTAAATTCCATCGACGGGATTCAACAGGCTGAAAAGCACCTAACCCAGTGGGCCAGCTGTTCCGTCGATGGCGAAAAGAAAGGAAAGAAGGTTTAATACAGGCATATTTTATTAGGAACACAGTATTTTCTCTGAGCATTAAGTAGGGCCATACACACTGCATTAGTAAAAATAGGAAAGTGCCATTTTTCTTTTGCTTCCAGTTTTTATTTCCTAGTACGAAGTAAAAGATTAAGTTGTAGTCGCGAATAATTTCAGGTATGCTATTTCAAAGAAAATATCCATTTTGACCACTCTCGAATTCATTTGAAGGATGTTTCGGCGCGACATCTGTAAGTAGCAATAGAATAAATGACTGTTTTTGCCAAAAATGGATTATAAAATGGATTAAAAATGAATTTAGAAGAGATTTTTTTCCTTGACATCTATACGTTCATAGGTACGTACGTATGTATGTATGTTCCGTAACTCAAAAATGATTAGCTGTTAAATGTTGAAATTTTGTATATGGGATTGCTGTAACATCAGTTGCGCACCTTCTTTTACGCTACAATCAGCCGCGCCAAACGTATAAAAATATATGTGTATGTATTCCCAATTTATTACCCGGTTCGTCGAGCTTAGTGTTTACATTCTTACATGTCAGTAAATTATGTTTTTTTTTTGCTTGAAATTTGATTGAATTATGTTGTTCTAATAATCCGAGTAAGAGTTTTTATGCCTTTATGTAATCTGTATAGTGGTGGGTCAAGTCTAACGACGCCGCCATTTTTTAAATTTAAAATTCTTAGTAGAACAGCGAATTAAATCAGCTTCTATACCAACTTCAGTGTCTTATCACACAGTGGGATCAAGAGTCATCTTTCAGTTTTGTGCACCGAATATATTGTCTTCCTACACGTGGACCGAATTACTTGTTTTCGTGTAGAAATCCTAATTTTAATTGAAAAAAAAAGAAAAAAATAACTGTAGGTGGTGTTTTAGGTTTTTGTGTATTCCACAATTTTTTTTTCTTTTAACACAGTGTATCTGACCATTTTTGAAGCAGATGCTTCGCATTATGTATTTTTGCCTTGCCCCGAAGGCAGAACTGAATTGATTAAATGAGAAATATATCCCTAATGAAAGTTGCGGAAATAGGTTTAAGTGAAATGCGTGAAAAATATGTATAATTTAATATTCCATACAAGGAAATCTTAGTGTCCACACCGGATTTTTATTTTATACTTTTGTATTTTTTACCGAAGCTTGTCAACATAACCGATGTTAGTAATGTGATTTGCAAAGGTATTAAGCTGTGGAATTATCACTCGTTTTTCTCAGCTTTAATGACGCCATCATTTCTTTATATTTGATATCCTTAGTAGAACAGTGAATTCAGCCATTTTGTGCACAAACTTTAGTGTCTTTTGACACAGTAGAATCAAAAGAGATATTTTTCAGTTTTGTGCACCGAATATTTTGTCTTCCTGCCCGCGGGCCGAATTACTTGTTTTCATTTCGTGTGCAAAAGCGTCACTTTTGCACACATCCCAGAGATAAAACATCTAAATGATTTTGATCATTTAGGATCATTGGTCATTTAGGATGATTTGATCATTTTTGATCATCATCACATCATAACATTTTTTTTCTCCAATCGCGGACTTTGGCTTGACAACTACTAAGGCCATGAATTGTGGTCACTTAATATGTGGGCCCCCTACGAAGGGATGGACAGTTACAACGATGTCTTCTCCTGGATTCGAACCCTGGCCATTTGGTAGCGAAGTCAGCTCCCCTAACCACTATACCGTTTGGGCAGCATTTCATAACGTTGTTGTTATCTTTCGAAACGAGGCCAAATATTCCAATTATTTTCCATATCTGTAATGAAAAGCCCCACAAAATTCTTATTCATTTCCTTATCTGGTTTTATAAGACATTTCTTCATACAGTTATACCTCACCCTTCCTTTTGCACGTGTATTTGCACTGTCACCAAAAGGTAATTTCCTCTTTATTTCAATAGAACAGTTTCTTGTCATACATTTTCGTACAGTTCCAGTATTTTATGATATATAGATATCCAGTTAACACTAAAAATCCGAAACTGTTATTAAAACAGTCTTCGGAGACATAAACTAGTGACGATTATTTTTTAGCTGTGTAAGACAACACAGTGCTGTACGATTTACTAGATCATCTGCGAAAAACATTCCAAAAATTTCTACTGGTTTTTACCTTTTCCTCTTTCTAACATTTTATTTTACGTCGGTTGTATTCTCTTTTCCATAACTAGGTATGATGAATGATTCACACTTTCTGTTTCACTTCGATATGGGTTTTTCCTTTTCATATTTCATTTCCTTTGCGAGTGTAACTTCTTCATTATACCTAACGGTGTCTCCCAGTGTACTGTCATCTATAGTTTCCAAATCTAAAACAACATCAGCTATACCTGGTGGTAATTCAACTGTGTCAATATCATTGCCAATGTCTTCATCATCTGTCAAATCTACGACATTGTCCCAATTATTCTTTAAGTTCCCTTGGTGTTCGAAATTTTTTTCGACTCATCAATTATCCAAAATAAGTAAATCAAGAAAAAGTATAGCAATACAAATTATAATAGTAAAGTCATCTGTGAAAATCCAAATAAGTTGCTTTCATGTTATCCAAAGATGATCTCCAGATGAAATAACATAATCATATACCCTAAAATTTGCTAAAATTATTTCTCTCAATGGACGATTGGCGAAGCCACCACAATAAATAGGTGTGTTTCCAAATTACGCACTGGAAACATCTGGCAGCAACAGATAACTGGAATGAAACCGGAAGGCCTATTTGTAGCGTAAATAATCAATAAATAGATAATAAATAATTAAATAATAATAGAAAGCAAGTTTCTAAAAGTCGATTTAAAAAAAATGATTATTTTGCAAGGAAAAAAATCTTGCATACAAAATTATGTTTTTGAAACAAAATATAAATATGGCTCTTCCAAAAACAACTCATGTTTCAAAATACAGGGTGTTTATAATGTCCCGGACCCATTTTGATGTTTAATAACTCATAAAATAATAAAGATAGATTAAAATTAATAACATAAATGGTTAGATAGACTCAAAAAGTTTCATAACCCTTGTTAATGAACTTCCACGTGTGCCCCATCGTCGCACGGAGAATATAAAGTCGATATTCAATTTCCTCCCAGGTACCGGCAAGCATGTCGGCATCCACGGAGGCTATTGTGATTGTCATTCTGGCTTTTAGGTCATCAATGTTCGACAGTCTCCTCCTGTAAAAGTTCTCCTTTACAAATCCCCAAAGGAAAAATTCCAGCCGAGTTATATCGGGTGATCTGGGTGGCCAAGGAATGGGACCTCCTCACCCGATCCATCTTCCTGTAAAATGGTCATTCAAATAACTACGAACGATGGTACCCCGATGAGGTGCTGCACCATCTTGTTGCAAAAAGAAATGTGGCCGAAGCTCTTCTACTTGCGGAAATACGAAGTTTTCCAACATGTCTTAAGTAAACGACTGACGAGACCGTCTTTTCTGTAAAAAAGAAAGGCCCCATGACTCGGTCGTGCATTAGTCCACACCACACATTAACCTTTGGGGAATCCCTTTGAGCCTCACTGTATTCATGGGGGTTTTCGGATACCTTTCAGATACCAAAAACAAAAGAGAGAAAATTGTAATTAATAAGCAGACGATATTTAGAAAAGTACAGATATTTAGACTGGAAAATGAAATTATCTGAAAATAACCACACGCGCAGACGATATTTACAAAAGTAAAGATATTCAAACCTGAAAAGAAAAATATATAAGCTATTCCATCAATAAATGCCATAAGTTTGTTTATATCTTCATTATTTTATGAGTTATTAAACATCAAAATGGGTCCGGGACTTTAAAAATTCCCTGTATTATTTTATACCTGACTAGAATAGCCTTGAAACCCTAATGGGATTATTGTACTTTACAGATGGTCAGTCTGTAAAGTAAATTTATTTGTTGACACTGCCATACTGGTATACTGTGATTCCTCTAAAATAGCCGTGAACATGAGTATTTAAATCTAAAAATTTCGGACAAAATTTTCCCACTTTATTCTCCATTGCACATGGTAAAGAATGTTATCTTTTCAAGGAAACAATTCTGCTGGCTTAATGCCGTGTCATATTTAACCGAAATTAAAGCTAATACTAATTATCGACGCAGCCATTCCAGCGCTTATGATGTTTTTACTTCCTTTTACAAAGTAAAAAGGAAGTATTGTAATCGCGAAAAATTTCGGGTATCATATTTCTAGGACAATATCCATTTTTAAAGCTATCAAATGCAATTTAACGATGATTTTGCATGAGGTAAGGACAGGATAAAGGACTCTTCCCCCTCAAAAATTATAAAACTGTTTTAAAATGGATTCTGAAGAGATGTTTTCATGGCGTATGTGCGTGCGTACTTTCGTATGTAAGTATCTCATTTAACTGAAAAACTAGTAGCCTCAGAACGTTGAAATTTTCTATAAAGGACTGCTATAGCATATAGATGTGCAGCACCCATTATGGGTGTAATCAACCACACCAAAAGTACATAAATATTTATATACTCAGCCTGTTACGCGGCTCAGTGAGCTCAGAGTTTTGATTCTCATATGTTGGTTAACTGCGCATTTTTTTGCTTTAAAAATGACTGAATTATGTTGTCTTTATCTTCCGGATAAGGATTTTATGCCTTTAGTAAATCTGCATGCAATATTTGTAGAATTATCAACAATTTAGAAGTTGTTTAAGTGCGGCTAAGCGTAATTATTGTTAGGGAAGTAATCATATTTGCTTACATTTGAAAGTTAGGAGAATAGGGGATTTGTTGGCGATCTAGAGAAACTAAGCTTCTCAACAACAGCGATAACACCTTCTTTTATTATTGCAAATTAAATCATGCTTAACCCATTCTGTAATTATTTAGAGGAAACGAAATTAAGTCTAAGATTTACTTCGTAATTTTCAATATAGATATTTTGAGTTTTTATGTATTTTTGCTTTGTCGCGGAGTGAGAACTGAATTAATTGAATGAGAAATACTGGATCGTCTCTGAAAAACTGTTCATTTTTTGTTTGTTTGTTTTGTTTTGTTTAATTTCTTTTATGCATCGTTTTAGATTTATTATACACTCATGTCCATAAATTAAGGATAATGCAAAATCAGGCAAAGGAAGAGTCAGAAGCAATACAAATTTGACTTATTTGTAAAGCTTATTTATTAAACAAAAGGTAAAGAGCAAAAAAAGATGCTATATGTTTGATATTATTAAACAAAAATTAGCGATTTTTTCTCCCTTCAGCAAATTACAAAAAAAAAAAACCTATTTAAAAAAAAAAGACAATATTACATGATTGGTATGATTGTTAATACATTGTATGTCTCCCAGACGATGCAATAAATTCCGTACAACGCTTAGGCATGCTGAGTATCAAATTATCGATCTGATCTTGTGGGATATCACACCACTCAAAAAGCCGTGCTCTCCGAAGTTCCGGTAGACATGCAGGGGGAGGTTGACGGGCTGCAACTCGTCGGCCAAGCATATCCCACACGTGCTCTACTGGATTCAAGTCCGGTGAGAATGTTGGCCGGTCCATACGGGTGATATCATCCGATTGAAGGCATTCGGTTACGATGTTTGCACGGTGAGGACGAGCGTTGTCATCTATAAACACAAATTGTGCGCCCCGAAATAAACGTACATGTTGTTCCAGAATGACGTCCCGATAGATTTGGCTTGTCATGGTTCCAATTTGAACATGCAGGTCAGTTCTGGAACCCAGAATATTCCACCTCAAACGAGCACTCCTGCACCACCGTTAACGGTGTCGTTCAATGATGTTTTCTTGGTGGAAACGGGTACCTGGAGCTCTCCATATGAAAGTCCGGCGAGAATCAGACTGCAAGCTAAACCTGGACTCGTCGGAAAACATCAAACAAGCCCACTGTTGCGGTGTCCACAATGCATGCTCTCTACTCCAGGCTAACCGCAGGAGAATGAGTTACAGTAAGTGGAACGCATCTGACAGGTTTACGAGCATATAGACCAATCTGCCCTAAGCGTCTGTACACGGTCTGCCTTGAAATGGTCGTACCAGTGGCCGAAGAGAGCTGAAGAGACAAGTCTGAGGCTGTGCTCCGCCTGTTTCTTTTGGCAGTAACTACCAAATACCGGTCCTCATTCGGCGTTGTAACTCTGTGGCGACCTGTGCTGTAACGTCTACTCACATTACCATCATCTTGGAATTGTTGCCAAAGCCTGGAGATGACACGCTGGGCAATTCCAAGTTCGTCTGATACTTCCAGTTGGGTACGCCCACATTCCAGACGGCTGATCATTCTACTACGTAAAAAATCATCCAAATGCGTCCTTTGTGTCATAACTATTCGGTTATTGCTCTGAAATGCTTATAAAGCGCCTGCGAACAATTTTACTTCTTTACCTGTATTCCTTATATATCACTCTCTTACACTCTCGTCATTGTGACGTACCATCGGTGTCATCTGGTTGCTTCCTGAAATTTGCATATGATTCTTGAAGATGTGTGTAGTGATTTTACAGGTGATATATTTATTTTAGAGTTCGATTTCCGCGTCACTCCGAATTATCCTTAATTTATGGACATGAGTGTTGTATTTGAATAAAACATGTTGCAACGATTAGATAATTCTTCAGATGATATACATAATTTATGTGTATTCTGAGTTATATCATGAATGAAATGGAAGGCTGTTAAGTGAATCTAGTGTCAGAGTGTTGCTATGGTAAGCAAATATAGTGGTTTCAAAGAGTGCATTTATTCTATTATGGTTTATGATCTAACTGCGATGTAGATTTAATTCAATCCAGTTAGTTTAAATGAAATGCAGAAAAAAATGCGTATAATTTAATATTCCGAACGGGGAAGTGACGTGGTGAATACATCCGATTTTTCTACATAGCAGCGTATGATCTCAACTATATTCTTATGTACGCTCTCTGTTATGTTGAACATTAGCCGACAGGGTACCATTTTTAAATGCGGTTCCCCAAGGCCTGCGCATAATCCCTCAAGTATTTAACAACGAATTGTTTTCCGTTATCCGAAATTTCATATTTATTTAAAAAGGATTTGAAATATTTTTGAAGAGGGTCATTATAGAAAGACTGGTTCTACTCACTTTAAAAAATAAGCCACGGTAACGAGTAAATATCTATTTGCTGAGGTGGGTATGAACCTAATAAATAAATTTCCATTAATTTATTTGGATAAGTAGCTTCTGTACTATGTAGATACCCGGCTGGATATTAACATAGTTAACTCATTTGCCATGCTGAGTAACAAAATATTGCAGCTGTAGAAAATGAACAGCTTCGCGAACTCGGTGTACTACTTTCTTTTCCAAGGAATCGTGCAATTCCTGCAAAATTCTCAACCTTAAACTAGCTAGGTTTAGGCGGCCGCCTTCAGCGATATTTAGAAGTTTCACGTTACAAATTAAGTAATTAAGCTTTCGTATCTGGGCGACCGAGCGGAGAGGCTGCTTTAATAATTTTTAATGAAATTTTATCCATTTCCAAAATCGCAGTTACTAACATAGGTATTCAACTGCGATTAAAAATGCGGGCAGTTCCTTCATTTTCTTAAAATAAGGTACTGACTCGAACGAGCTATTTAAATAATAAACTATTCTTATTATATATGGATGGATGATACGTTTATAATAATAGGCTAAAGTGTCATTAGGTATTTTTTTAAAGCAGGAGAGAGGAAAAATGAGCAATGCCCTCGCCGGAACTCGAACCACGGACCTCTCGAATACGCGCCCAGCTTGCTGACCACTACACCACGAAGGCATGACAAGAAAATGGAAGAAATGCTTATATCCACCTCCTTTTACATGGCGATTGTGGAATAGGGGACCCAATCGTTAAACCATGGTGGTGGAGAATCATCATTCACCACCTTTGTTTTTAGTTCGGGCGCCTGTGTTAAGTCATTAGGTATTTTTTTGAAAGCAGGAGAGATGAAAAATGAGCAATGCGCTCGCTGGGACTCGAAGCATGGACCTCTCGAATACGCGCCGAGTGTGCTGACCACTACACCACGAAGGCATGCCAAGAAGACGGGAGAAATATCTTATAAAGCAACAGCTACAAATCAGAGCTTAAAGATTTACAGTCCTCTCTTTATAATTCTTCTCGTCATTTACTCAACTCGTAAATCGCTTCCTTTTAATGTTCATTTCCTCATTCATTTTCTCACAATACTTTTTTTTACAAAGATTTACGTCGTTTTTTTTCTGCTCACTAAGATTTTCCGTTAGAATAATTTTTACAGAGCTCTCCAAGGAGTATAGGAGGAACGAACATTGATGTATTGAAAGAACAAATAAGTTCTTTAAACCTCCATTGAACAACAAAAATTTCTGCTCCTAAGTCTAAAACAAGTCAGTAAAAAGACATGGGCCTATGCACCCACTTGCAATTCCTGGCTTTCCAGTTTTATGTGTTGCAGTCAAATGTTATAATTTGAGCTTTCTACAGTGTATTCATCCAGTATTATTCAAGATTTACTTAGCGCCATCTGTTGTTGCAATCTTTAAAATAAATTCGAGATAAAGATGTTAATTTTCGTTGTTTATTTATTTAAAATTCTTACATTTGTAAAAACATTTTAGCTCATATCTATCTCGTCTTTGAGGTATTTAAAAGATTTACAAAGCAGGGAATTGTACAGTTTTGGAGTTTAAAGACTATTCAGCACGTAACTCAATTCTTCAAAACAGAATTGAGCTCTCGGAAGAGAGGAATGCAGAAACCAAACAGCTTACTGTCAGTTTCGTAACGTATGATATTAGAAAAAAAATTTTATTAATTAAAATAACTTAAAATGCTTTTTTAAATTACCAGTCAAATAGAATTTATATTAAAAACATTTAGAATTTCATCAGTCTTATCCACTGGGCCACTTAGAGCAAAGCCGCCCAAGGTTAGAGTCGCTAACTGCCGTGCCGAAGGGCCCGTGCTCGAGTCCCGGAGAAGGCAGGGATGTTTGTAAATGTATAGTGTCGGTGCGGTATGGCGGCACTTCAAATATGCGGCGAGCCGAAAGTCCTCTCGTGTGGTTTGGTTGAAGGGGACAGGGGTGGGAGACTCTCGGAGCCGTTCCCCCGGGGTGCACTGTTCTTCAAAATTAAGGGGGCGGAACATTGATTATAAATGCAGGACTCGTACTTCCCATTCAGCCAACCGTTAGTGGCGATGTATCTTAAGTAACAGTAACTTCACATTTCAAATTAAAACTAAATTTAGTAGCTAAGGGCTACACAAAGGATTTAACGCGAAGTTGGCTCAGAAATTCAACCGGATTATATATTTTAATATCGCACTGTAATGGAAAGCCGAAGAATGACATCATAACTGAGCTAGCTAGAATAGCAACGTGGGCACGAAAAGCAGAACACGCTCTGAATAAAACTCGCGAAGCCTTCCTTTAAATATTATCTCTTTCTACCTCATTTACATTCTGGTGAAGAAACAGAAACGAGAAGTGACAGTGAAGATCAAAAACATAAAGTAACTGCTAAGTGGAAAATAATAGTAATATCCCTGCGATTTATTGTATGTTATTAAAGAAATGTGAAATTCTAACGTTAATATCTATATTTTGTACATTGCTGCTTATATGATTGTAGGGACGTACTTGTAGACGCCTTCGCCGGGAATTGAACCACCGACCTCTCGGTTTTGATGCGTAACCGAGAGGTCCCTGGTGCCACTACACCACGAAGGCATACGAAGAAGGCAGGAGAAATACCTTATATACATATTAATTCGAATAAACTAAAATAAATGCATCAAATATTTTATGAACATTCTGCTCAAGCTCTCCAAGGAGTATAGGAGGAACAAACTTTGATGTATTGAAAGTAGAAATAAGTATGTACTATGTAGACAGTCACAAAAAAAGAGGGGGGGAAATTCTATATCTCCCGTTCTACTGGACTGATTGTCGAAATTTAACTTGCGTTTTCCATGTCTTGAAAGCGCGGTTTAGGGTATATATTAGATTTTTAGATAGCCTTGTTTTAACGTGAGTATTTTGACACAAAATCGGACTTTTTCTGAATAACATATCAATTTTTTCCCATATTTCGATTCTACGACTCAGACTATGCCTAGATATTAGTCTTTGTTAATTTTTGGTAAGAAATTTATGGATATATTAAAAAATTTATCTTGGCGTATTTTGTTTCAGTTTGCGGCAAGAATAATCTACTTGGCGAACTTCTTAATTTATAGCAACTTATTTGCCTTTCCGTTTTTTCATTGTACACGAGCGGAAAAAAAGGTCATCGTTCTTAGTTTCAAATAATTTTAAAAAATTACATAAAAGTGAGTAAACCACATTTAGCGTAAATATCGCTTAAAACAAATATTCTAAATTTCAAAACGTTCCAATATGTAAATTCACGTATAACTTCTATTTTTTGCAGGTATGATTAGAAATAAAGGTGGTAAAAAATGTTGCAGGTTTTTAATTCAAATTTTTTTTTCAAAAAGTTTATAAAAAGTATTTAAAAATACAAATTTTAAAAAATAATAATAAATAAAAAAGAGATATTAATAAATATATACCAAATTCAATTAACACGGAGAAGTTGGATTTTTAAGAGCTAATCTTTTAAAAACGACTCGTGAGATTTTTATAAAACTCGGCATAATTTGAGTGGTAGAATCGAAATACTGAAAACTGTCGGTCTGCTATTTCAGAAAAAGTTCTGATTTTATGCCAAAATACATATTATATAAATCTAATATATATCCTAAGTCGCGTTTTCGAGACATGGAAAACGCAAGTTAAATTTCGACAATCGGTCCAGTAGAAAAGGAAATGTAGAAATGACCTCTCCCCCTTTTCTTTCGGGAGCAAGGTCTACCACTCCTTTCAGTAAACGCGATTACATGACATTGTAACATCTCGCTGGCCCAACTTGTCAGAAACTGGGGTAGTGATTGCTACTATGTGTGAATTTACACAGAAACGTGAGAAGGGTTTAAAGCCCTTTTTATTTTATCTTTAAACTGACAAATGCGTCTACTTGACGCTCACAAACTGCGCCAACCCGGCGGTTAACAGAAACAAAACGTAAAACTGAAAGTAATGACTGGATGAACAAATATCAAACACTACCGACGAGGCTCTGAGATCCTAAACTAACCGCGTTTTTAATTGCCGCTGAGATTCAGCAAAATTACTGATTAAACAGTTGAAAACTAGCACTTCTGCAAAGCTAGTCACACAGGCCGACACGCGCCAGTCTAAATTCTACCAAGCAACCTCACTAGCGTAACTTTAAAGACAGACTCTCAAACTCTGGTTTCGTCTACTATTTAATTCAACTAGCTTGCGCTAAATTTGAATAAACTGCGTGTCTTACTACAATTTACAAACTCTGGAACGGGCATTTCTAAGGGAAAATGAAGGCTAAACAGGAACGATAACTTAAACTTAATGTTAGTTAAAATAAATATAAACCCTACAACTTCTTCCAAATAAATATAAGCAAGCTTTTTATTTAACTGCGGTAATATCAGGCAGTATTGCAAACTTCTCGACAGAAAGCTATCCTGGTTAAATACGCCTATAAATTCAAGTATAATGTCAATTGGTGTCAGTAATTTTCACTAAGTATTCGTTAATTTGATTATAAAATACACTTGCAATAAATTACACCTAAAAGAATAACGTTTTTAGCAATAGTAGCCATTATTTAATGATTTGAATATCGATTTCAGTTTTAGTTGCAACGATTCATTTTCCGAGCAGCAGTTTCACCTCGTATTGTTGATGCTAATGACGCCAAAAATGATGATGGTAATCCCATTGCATTCGTTTATTACAATCGATAAAAAACGGCTTAAAATAAAACATAAAGCATAAAATTTTTATGTCTTCCGACACTGCAAAGAAAATGATGACACTTTTTTGTGTAAACGTCTCCACATGAATTCAGACGAATCAAAACCGAGGTACTATAGAGCAATGCCTCAATGACGTTTATTATGCCATTTAGCATTGTTCTAAAGAAGCTCTATTTTTTGAGCATGAAAACAACTTTCTAGCTCGTTTACGTCTAAATCATCTGCAAAATTATATTGACAGTAAAAGGTTCCAAGCTAGCATCACGCAATTCATTCGAAGTATATATTCTCTAGCAGTCAGTATATATTACGCTTCCTTCCGCAGCTCTTTCCGGAGAAGGGGAATTTCTAAAAATCAAGCTTCAGAAATCACAGCTAGGACAAATCGTAAACAAACAAATATCTAAGCCGCGAGTAGCAAGAAAAGTGGAATAACACCACAACAGGTTGGAGCAACCTCCAGGTCTTCTCAAAAATCAGCACAGAAATCAGGAGCTGCAAATCCTTCCTAACATATTACCACATCGGTCATCTGCCTTACCAACACTATTTTCTTAAATGCAATCTCTCTGATGGCATCAATTGCGCCTGTGGAGCTACAGGAGATACAGATCAATAGCAGTTCTTCTGTCCTCTTACAAGCTGTTGCTGTCGCTAACGCTCAGCTGTCTGACCAAGCCGACGAAATTCCTCGCGTGGCAAGGGGCGCAAGATTGCGCCTGTCGTTGACGGCATCTTGAGCAACTTACAGGTGACACACTGCGACTTAACTCGGTTCCACTCCCAATTTTGATGAAGAGCACCCCAGAGGAACAGGTCCAAGGGTCTGCCAGCCCTCTTCGCCTATTACCAATCTCTCGAGAGTCCTTTTTGTCTCGCAGCGTATTTAATGCCACACACACACTATACATTTACAAACATCCATGCCATCCGGGATTCGAACCCGGACCCTTCGGCACGGAAGTCAGCGACGGTAGCCACTATACTGTTTGGGCGATCTTGTTACAAGTAACCTGCATGTTCAAAAATCCACCAACCTAGACCTTAACTTCGTAAGACTAGTGATATCTTAACGCCAGCTATATCCAAAAATCATGAAAATGCACCAAATGCTCAATGCTTTAAGACTAGACCTAGGCCAAAGTATGACTTATAAAACCGAAAACAAAAAAGCGGAAAAAGCAATACCTAGGCTACACCCCAATAATTAATTCCGAGCATCATAAACAATTTCTATAGTGCTTCAAAACGCCATATGTACTGAGTTGGGCCCATGAATTTTGTTTACGAAATTTCGACTGAAAGATTTGAGCTCAGTACAGTCTTACACATAGTAAATACCTCACATGACAAGAATCAAACGTTACAATATATAGGAAAAATAAAATTACATATGTTTATTTATTTAAAAATGCAAAATTTCCAGTGCAACGATCTCCAGAATATCAACTCCGTTGTATTTACGTAATCCAATACTGTAATGACTATACTCAACAGTCTGTGTTATGTTATGTAACGTTCCCTAATTTTATGTTATTAGCCCCTTATGTTTGAATGAAACAACTCCAATGTATAGCGAAAGTGTTCCTTTGGAGAAAAAGCATACAGTCATTTCTATTTTTTTAATTGTAGCTTGTGACTGTATTAAAGCAATACCTGTTTGATGCTGTAGTGAAGTTTCTGGTGCCCCTTGCACTTTTACATGTTTACAAAGGCATCCCTTTCTTTAGGCTCTAATGTACTTTGCTGTTAGTAAACAGTCCAATTCAAACTTGACAAAATTCCTATATGAGCGCACAGTCTAATCACAAATAGTGTACTCAGAAAGGGACAGAATGTGTGTATCATTGCTGCAGTCAAATAATTAAGTTCGTTTGTAGAGCAGCTAATATATTTCATTTTTATAATATTGCTATCAAATAATTAACATAAGTAATGATACATATACTACGAACTGCTCTTATTTCGATGGTGTTTCGGCTTTGCTGTGTATTACTCCCTCTCCCTCGTCATAATAATTTAAATATTGCACAAATAAATTCCAGATGAACATTGCCTTATAGAGGTGCAACATAGTTCTGCGCTCATCATCCAGTCGACAGGGATTCCCGTTTTCCTGCTTGACAACGGAGTCACGCAAAATGCTTCCAAATACAGGATTAAATTGCTGAGCGGGCAATCCCTAGCCCAGACATACGTTATTAAGGGTTATGGTACCACTACCATATTAGATCTATATAAATAAAATGCGATACTTGAAATCAGGGAATGTGCTTAACGTTGTTGACTAGATCATGGAAAACTTAACATGATCATGAGAAAACCTTTTTCTAAAATTCTTTAACAGTGTTCCAAAAAGAATTTCCGAAAGCGTTTAAGAGATTAGGTAATAATCTATTAACTTTTCTGGATTTGAGCAAATTTATAAGCAGTTACTTACTGAAAGGAAGAAAACTCTTTTCTACTTTGTAGATTGTTATTTAGATGAATCAATTTCTGTCGTTATTTAAATTAATCAATTAAAAATTAAAGTTTCCATCTATTTATTTTTTATAAATGATAAAATAAAAAAACTGAATTAAAAATACTGAAGAAAGATTAAGGGGAAAAAGTAAAAAATCCTAAGTGATATCCTAAATTCTCCTAGTAAGTTTTTGTGTTTGAAAGAAATTTCGAAGCTATTCAACGTAAATCTCCTAAGAAACATAAAAGTTTATTAAAAATGCACGTTGGAGAGTTAGAGTTATGATGAACCATTAGAGTATTGTATTTCAAAAAACCTTTATTTCTTGATTTAATAAGTATTAAAATAAAAAATAAACAAAGCATTAAATAATAAGTATAAAAATAAATAAAGTATTAAATTTATGAAAATTTTCATAAATTTAATACTTTATTTAAATTTTTTATCAGCTCATAACCATTCGAGAAGAGGAATTATGTGAAAACAGGTATTTGTAGTCACGTATCTCTGTTGAATTCAACATTATTATTTTTCTCTCTGTCAATGGTTACAGCGGAAAACATCGCGGCAAAAACATCGTGAACGAAAACGTCGCCGAGAAAATAACGCAAAGCGAAAACGTCGTAGTACAAAACATCGTCCGAGAAAATAAAGCAAAGAAAAAACATCGTAGTTCTAAAACGTCGTGGTACAAAATATCGTCGTCGAAAATAAACCGGTTCAAAAACTTTGCAATTTAAAAACATCATCGTCGAAAATATCGTGGTAAAAAATAAAGTACCTACAAATCATCGCATGACGATAATATCGCAGACATGCGTTTTTCAAGCTTTAATAATTGTAAATGGATATTCGCTTGTGAGCGCAAGATGGAAAGAAGAATAATTTTTAATTTCATATTTTTATTAACTAATAAATTTTTAAAAAACAGATCAAGAAATTTAAACAAAACAAGAAATAATTTGCACTATAAGAGTATCAGATTAACAAAAGAGAAGAAAATAATTTCATAATTAACTTAGCTATTTTTTGTAGAGATAAAGTCATACAGTTACTTATCTTTTTTTTCTATTCTTTTTTAGGTTACACTTTTCATGAAAAATTACCAGTAAAACATTTTAAAAATAATTTATTAACGATTTTTGTTAGTTGACTGTGTCAGTTTAAAATTCTATTAAGTGCTATAAGTTGCATTAATTTTCTATGCTTAAGTTTCCCTTTTACATTTTCAACAAATATTTATTAGTTAAAAAATATTAATCTAAAAATTATCTTTCTTTCCACCTTGCCCTCGCAAATCATTATGCGACTATCCTTTTACAATTATTAAAGCCTGAAAAAAGCATATCGGGGATGTTATCGGCATGCGATGATTTATAGGTACTTTATTTTTTACCACGATATTTTCGACGATGATGTTTTTAACCTGCGAAGTTTTTGAACAGCTTTATTTTCGACGACAATATTTTATACCACGATATTTAGAACTGCGATATTTTCTCTTCGCTTTATTTTCAACGACGATGTTTTGTTCCACGACGTTTTTCCCTTACGTTGTTTTCTCCGCGACGTTTTCTTCCGCGATGTTTCTGATGCGATATTTTCGGCGGGCACCCTTTCAACGGTGCGCGCCGAAATTTTTTGATTATTAAATCATTTTTAGCTTCCTACATGAGTTAAAACCTTTGCTGGTTTTGTATTTCGAGACATGACTCGGTTATGTGATTGATTGATTCTGGGGCGAAGCCCCCTGTCCGCCCAGCTAGAAAATCCAACCATTAGACAAAGAAAAGGGGGCAGGCCCAAGCCAACAACGAACAAACAGCTAACAATGAACACCCAAACAAGAAAAATAAAAAAAAAAACCATTCACTCAACAAACCCAAAATTAAGATAAAATACAAACACAAGAAGAACGAACACAAAATAAAACATATCTCCTCGTAACTTTTCCTCAAAATCTGCATAAAATATTTCAAATATCTATTCCCATTATTTCTTTGTTATCATTTATAATCTTCATAATATCACTCGGTTATGTAATAATGAATAGGCTGAAATGTTGATCACATAAATATGTACTGACTCCTTTCCTCGACTAATAACACGCCTCGATCATAGTTCCATCTACGACAAATTACCTGAGCTATATGGAAAATGTACGTGGTTTGTCGCTGAGCACAATAGCCACTCGTGTTGACCACAACGTGAGTACCATCTAACACGATGTATTCAGAAAAGTCCACATACACGTCGAAGAGGAAGTGGTGCGCACGGGTGTACGTTAGACCGCACAGACCGGCGTATTCGGAGGTCAACTATTGGAGACCCTTTTCCCACGTCAAGTGACATCCGAAGCCGGTTGCCTCCAGGAGCAGGTAGATCTGTGTCCACCAAAACTATGCGCAAAAGACTGCATGAAGTACACTTGCGTTTACGGGTATCAGAAAACAGGGGCACTATTGACTGCTGAACACAAGACTAGACGCCTGGTGTGGTGTCAGCGTCATAGTGCGTGGACCATCGAATGGCATCGGGTTTTGTTCCCGGATGAATCTCATTTCTGCCTGTGGAAGCCGTTGATGGATACGGCGGCTATCCGAAGAACGTTACGAAACAGATCATTTCGCAGAGCATCTCACCGGTCCTGCACCGGACATTATGGTTTGGGGTGGCAGAATATTTGAACACAAGACGCCCGCGTACACATTAATGGCAGTTTGACAGCGAACCGATACGACACGAAGTTCTGGAGCCAGTTGTTCTGCCCTTGTTGCAGGGCACACCCAGCACAGTATTCCAGCAAGACAATGCCAAGCCACATGTCGCACGGCTTACTCTTAACAACCTGACCTTATTTGACATCTTAAACTGGCCGGTTGTCTCTCCAGATCGGAATCCCATCGAACACCTGTGGGATGTCATTGAACGTGACAGTAACCGAGGACCACGGCCACAAATCCTGGATGATCTGCGTACAGCAGTGGATGTGACTTGGGAAAAGCTACCTCAATCAATCATCAGTGCACTCAGTGATAGCATGCCTCGCCGGATTGCGGCCTGCAACGTTGCCTGATGTGGGCACTTTAGATACTGAATAACGTGGTTTATAATGTCTTTATACGTTTATTTTTTTAATCATTTCCGTATCCATCTCACAACTCCCGATCCTGCAATTTGCATGACGCTACGAGTATTTTTTCTTCGTGTTGCAATTTCACTTTTCATGAGTGTAGAAGAAATAATATTGCGCATTGTCGCTTTCACGCTATCATTTGAGCGTATGATGCATAGATTTTAGATTTTTTTCGTTTAAGAATTGATCTGAACGCCTTCCTAAACTAGTAAGTGTCCGTTTAAGAGGATTTTAGCCGCCGTTATAATTACTTCTTACTTAGAATTTCATCCGTACTAGAACATACAAATTTAATTTTTTACATTGTTTTGAACAAATAAATTTTTAAATCATTTTTTCGTTTCTTTTATTTAAATTATCTCTAAAAGAATACTAGCATTGTTGCTTTTTGAAGGTGGGAAGCATTTCTTACATTCATGAGTGACGCTTTATTTAACATCATTTCCGAAACCTGGATTATTAAAGAAAAAAAAAACTACAATAAACCCTTTTTAAGACGACTATTTACAATTCCATATAAATCTGGTCTTTTGTGGCCGTAGTCTACCTAAAAATGATGTATGATATCAATATTTATTTACTTTCCAGATATACTGCTCCATTTCAAAGTCGATGTTTTTGCAGAAATGTATGTCGTGAAAAGAACGACCCCTTCTGTAAAAAATGTAATTTCTTCTCACAGACATATATTTCCTTCCTTTCCAAATGTTGTTACGCATTTAGGCTATTCACATTTTAAGTGCAGACGAAAGTAATTGAACCGAAGAACTCTTAGTTATTAGCTGAATATGCTAACCAGCAAACTTCAAGGACAGTTGGTGGTTTTTCTTTTTTCTATTCTTTGCCTATTTTTTTTTCCTTTTTGATTGTGGCAAATTACTCATAGTTACTTGCCTAAGGAAAGGATTGCCTTCATGGAGGACCGTCTAAGGAAAACTTTATTATATCCATGTTACATGTGGGGTAAGACATGAAACCTCGCATTCAGCTGGCCCGTTCACCCAGAATCGAACCCAGTTGAACTAGCAGTGGTCAACGAACGTGCCGTTCGGCCGTTGGTAGGTGCCAAGGACAATGAAAGGAAAGCTTTTAATTTCTGACAAGGCAATCAGCATGATTATGTATTTTAAAACTAAATATTTGATACTTTTTCTATAGATAAATGAAAAAAATGTTTCATTTAATACAGAAAAGCGCTTGAATACTTCAGGAAAACCTTGTTTGCTAAGTCAGTAAATCTTACAGATTCCAGTACTAAGAACAACTGAAATTCTTGGCAAGGATTAATAAAAGATTCATTACTGAGTTGAAAGGTGCTGTGTCCTCCGAGGGTTGTCCTCCATGCAGAATCGCTCATCTTTTTTTCATTATCATTTGCTATTTCTTCGAGATTATTTTTGTCAGCGATCTTATCCGTAAGAAATGTTGTTTGAGATCTGGTCGAAAGAAATTCTTTCTTTTACGATATTCCCATGGTAAATATGATACAATCAGGAGTTTTTTCTGGTTTCAACCGATACTTTCCTTTTTTTCTCCTAGTTCGATTGTATGGAATCTCATGACGATAAATTAACTTTTATTAATATAACTGTGGTAGAAATTTTAAATTGTCAACTGATGAACCATTCCATTACTCCTCCTTCAAGGTTGGCTTGGTTTATGTTATGACGGCAAAGCCTCGAGAGCTATCTGCCTAACGAATGGGATGCCTTCGTGGAGGACCTTCTAAGGGAAACTGGCTCGTATACACGTTACACATGGGGAAACCCTGAAAACGCGCACGCAGCCAGCTGGTTCGCAGGATTCGAACCTCGGACCGAGCTACCAGCGTTCAGTAACCGTTGGTAAGCCCCCTTTTTCAAAGATTGGATTGGATTACATTATTTGGCCTGCGGCAAAGTATCAAAGGACTATCTGCTTAAGGAGAGGGATTATTTCATGGAGTGTTTTAAAGGGATAGTGGCTTCTATTAACGCCGCACACTGGAAAACCACGAAACCATCCATGCAGCCAACCTTTTCACCAAAATTTGAGCCCATAACGAATTACCAGTTTTCAGCAAATAATCACCTTGAGGCTGTTTGGTACTTCTTCAGTAATTCTGCTCTTTGAAAGTGAAGGTTTTATAAATTGAATACATTTAGTTAAGTTAGGTAAAGTGAAAGTCAGGACTCAGCAAATTCACTCCTTCCTTTATCCAGAGGGCTTAGTCTATGTTACTTAAAGGTACAAAAAATCTACAGATTTCTTAAGATTCGTTGCTAACAGAATCACCTTATACAATATGTTCTGACTTTGAGTACGATAAATGTTTAACCTCACGCAGGTAAAAGAGAAAGTTGAACTAATTATGTTTTGTAGCAGAGGAACAAATAGCGCTCATTAAATCTAAATAAATTATGTATTCTACACTCACGTTTGTGAAAATTGCAACACCATGAAGGACTTACGCGAGTGAGCTGAAATTTTCAGGAAATGCAAAGTAGCGCATGATATGCAAATGATTAGAATTGCAAATCCGTAGCGCATGCGTATGCTGAGCAGCGCCCTCTGAACGGCTGATGGATCCGAATAAATAGACGGCTGTAGCGAGGCGTGTATGGTTATCGGTGGTTATCTGCTAGTGGTAAACGTTAACTCAATCTGTACTTATGCCTCGTCGACGAAAGAGAGCGAGATTTGAACAACTTACAGAGTTTGAACGAGGGAGAATCATCGGCCTTCGTGAAGCTGGATTGTCGTATCGTGCAGTAGCCTCTCGTGTGCAGCGTAACAGCAGCACAGTGATGCGCGTTTGGAAGCAGTGGACGGACGAGTGTCGGACAACTCGGAAATCCGGGAGTGGACCCCGAAATGTGACGTCAGCTCGCGATGATAGACACCTGGTCCGCATGGCGCGGACGGACCGTACAGCTTCCTCTAGACAATTGGCAGCACTGTGGTCAATAGCTACAGGTGTTTCATTGTGTGCTTCATCAATTCGTAGACGTCTGCTGCAGTGTGGACTGCGCGCACGGACTCCTTTATACAGGATCCCCCTAACGCACGACCATCGCCGCCTGCGGCTACAATGGGCCAATCAGCATAGAGACTGGCGTGCTGATTGGCAGCATGTCGTGTTTTCTGACGAATCCCGCTTTAATTTGTGGTACCATGATGGCCGCATTCGTGTCAGACGCTATGCCGGTGAACGCCACCTTCCGGAGTGCATTATCGAACGCCACAGTGGACGAACACCCGGAGTTATGGTCTGGGGCGCCATAGCATATCATAGACGATCTCAATTGCTACGAATTGTGGGCAATCTGAACAGCAACCGGTATATCCGTGAAGTTCTACAGCCCGAAGCTGTTCCCTTCCTTCAAAGCTTGCCAGGCGCTGTATTTCAACAGGACAATGCCCGCCCTCATACTGCTCGGATTGTTAAATCCTTCTTTGCAGCGCAGCAGGTACAGCTTCTTCCTTGGCCTGCGTGTTCCCCGGATATGTCGCCAATTGAACATGTGTGGGATGTCATTGGTCGGCGTCTTGCTCGTGATCCTCGTCCTGTTGCGTCTGCAGACGAACTTTGGGTACGCGTACAAACGATATGGAATGCTCTTCCTCAGTCAGACATTCAAACTTTGTTTGACTCCATGCCACGTCGTGTAGCAGCACTTATTGCGGCGCGTGGTGGCCACACAAAATACTGATTCTGATCTCTTGTTCTTGTTTGTTTGCTTTGAACATTTAATCATTTATTTGTACCACTACCACTCAACTGTGTATTAAATTGCATTCAATTATGACGATTCCTTCTTGGTGTTGCAATTTTCACAAACGTGAGTGTATAATTTACAAACCAAAAAAGAAGCGGAACCGTAAGTTAGATACACAATACATACATGTTTGAAGCTAAGGATGAAGTCCGTTACAAATTCGACTATTTCGGATTCACAGACTGCAGAATAAAGATAAAAAATATGCAAGTTTTCCGGAATATTGTTGTACTCTTACTTTCGATATACAGTCCTTAGTAATCTACAGAAAGCTGTCCTAGATCTCTGATAATGGCTTTTTAAATCTCTTTATTGCTATTCATATTTTGAATACTTTACTACAAGCGCTTGATTATGAGAACAATGAAATGCGCATGAATTATATGACTTGTAATTAAGCATTGGACGTTCTCTTAGTCTTACAAATGGAATACGGGATTGAATTTTGATTATTTGAATATTAATGTAAATAGCTTTCTTGGAAGTTGGCCTTCAGTTTCGTTTGTAAGCAGTGAATTAATAGCATATGGGATTTTCAAGAAAAGTTTTAGGTGTTACAATATTATTAAAACCTGTAGTTGATTAAAGCTCTGTCCTGACAGTTAACCGCAGACAAAGCCAACCTAAATTCAGTAATCTTTTTTCTAGACTTTAGATTTGTCTTGAATATACAATTCTAAAACCACAATCCTCTAAAACACTTGGTTACTGTTCTCTGATAATCAATCTAAAAGAGATACTAACTAAAGTTGACCGGTAGTAAATATCGATATGTGTTTGTGAAACCAGTAACTCGATATGTGTTGTGAAGATAGATATATAGAAGAATCGATATGCGAAGATCGTGTGTGAATATATGTGGATCGATATGTGTGGTCGTGCGTGAATGTATGTGAAGATCGATATGTGTTCTGAAGATCGCTGTATCGATATGTGTTTGCGAAGCCAATAACTCTTCACAAACACATCAGCAGTAACGGACAGCAATGCGGCTCTACTACACGAGGCAGAAACTGCAGTTAACAGCTAAGGAAGAGGTGTCTTCATAGATTTGTTTATTTAATTATGGCAAAGTGCTCGAGGGCTACCTGCGTAAAGGAGGGGTGCCTTCGTGGAGGACTTTCTAAGAGAATTTGGCTTGTATACACGTTATACTACGAAAACGCCCACGCAGCCACCTCGTCCGCCGAGATTCGAATCCCGGACTCAACTACCAGTGTTCAGCGACTTCACCGCTAAGCCGCTGGAGGGCGGTGTCTTCATAGAAGAATTTTCAAAGGGAAACTAACTCTTTATTTCCTTGTTGCTTGGACTCGTTTTTATTTCCACTTGATTACACGTGTAAGTAACACGTGATAAACAAGAAAACACTCATGATGTCAAAAAGAAAGGCATTTATTCTGTGAAGATAAATTCAAAGGATTCTGAGCATGTTTTAAGTTGCATAAACATTTAGTCGTAGCGAAACAATATGACGCGAGTCATAGGGAAGATAACACAGTGATTAAATAAAGCTTAATTCTTAGTAAAATTAAAAATAATTGAAGTTATTTTATGATACTTAGTTTAAGTGTAACTACTTATCGTTCTTATTTTAAGTGTAAATACTTTACATATTTTAAGTGTAACTATTTTGGTACATACCTTGCTGTGTTTTCTTTATTGTAAAGAATTTTACAAAAGCTGTTGCTAGGTTTTGGTTCATGGTATACTACAAAAAAAAAGGATAGTTCTATTTCTTCTGTTAAGCGCGACAGGATATGTATTAGATTTATATATAGCATTGTTCTAATATAGGTATTTTGACACAAAATGGGTCTTTTTCTGAAATGACATGCCAATTTTTTTCCATATTTTAATTCTACGACTGAAATTATGCCAAACTGTTAATTTTTGTAAAAATCGCACGAGCAGTTTTAAAACAATTAGTGCTCAAAGTCATTTTAGCTTTTCAATGTTAATTGAATTTGATAGATATTTTTAATATATCTTTTTTTTATTAAATTTACTTGATTCCTTCTTCCAGAATTTGAAATTTGGTCTTAATTCAAATAGAATTCGCGCATTTCCTGTGATTCATTTTTAAAATTTGTATTTTTAAACAATTTTTATAAAGTTTTCGAAAAATACTTTGTATTACAACCTATAAAGTTTTTAACATCAAACTTATTTATTTCTAGGCACACTTGCAAAAAATTAGTTTTTTATTCAAAATTCTATAAGATATACTTGAATTTACACATTGGCGCGTATTGAAATTTGGCATATTCGTTACAAGCGATAATAACGCCAAATGTGGTTTACGTACTTTTTTTAAATGGTAAATTTTTTAAAAATAATAAACGTGACATTTTTTTTTTCGCTAGTATACCATAAAAAAAGTAAAGGAAAATAGGCTGCTATAAATAAAGAAGTTCGCAAAGTAAATTATTCTTGGCGCAAATTTAAAAAAAAAATTTCACTTAGATAATTTTTTTAATTTCACAGTAAATTTCCTACCACATTTTGCAAAATTTAATATTTAGGTATAATTTGAGTCGTAGAATCGAAATGTTGAAAATTATTGGCATGCCATTTTAGAAAGAGTCCGATTTTTTATCAAAATATCTATATTAAAACAATGCTATATATAAATCTAATATATATCCTAAGTCTCGCTCTCGAGACATGAAGACAGACTATTTGAATTTTGTCAATCAACTGAATAGAACGGGAGGTACAGAACTGTCCCATTTTTTATTTTTATTTAATTACTTTTTTGCGCAGTGTATATTACGTCATTCATTGAGTATTAACCAAAATTTCGAACGATGTAAGGATGTTCTTTTTTTTTTCCGAATTAAATAAGTGATATTTTAATTTTAAGCAAGATTTACAGGATAGACAAGAAGTACTGAATAGAACTGAAATACTGCTGCGTGCGTACGGTTTCGTTATAGAATGAATGCACGCATGTCCAATGATAGATTGATAAAATTTATTTTATCAAAAAAAAAAAACACTTCAGAGTTCTGGAACTTTCCGCAAAAATAGTCCTAGAAATCTCCACAGTATCACAGTACAATCAGTGGTGACATTTCAAATTACTAAGGACGTTAAACACAACGCAATGCAAAGCGCAGCTAAACAACGAAGCTAAACCGGAGATAGTACTCGGAACTCACGCTGAGCTAACAAATTAACGAAAACAACTGAGACCAGATGTTCTCTCCACCCTTATATAGTTTTCACCCGGCTGCCGAGGTATTTCTAGTACTTTCTGCTTCTCGAACTTACTGGAAGGCAATATGAGCACCGAATTACGGTTACAGCTAACATAGTGATCAATTACATTTATTCCATTACAATACCTTGTAGGGTGCCTCCCTTTTATTCTGTTAGATGGAGCGTCGAGGAACGTAATAAACTGCTAAGCGAATTATTGCTCAGTTCAAAGATCGGAAAGCGTAAACTGAAGAAAGACTACTTACCTTTTATTCACTCAAAATAATGTTAAAGTTCGGCTCCTTTCTTCGGGCTTACAACAAAGCCTCCACTTGGTTTGAACTCAAAAGTAAGAAATAAGAACTAACTAATGACTAATTAGGAGATTTAGCCGTAGCTAACAGTTCTAAAGTAGTTGGTTCGTAAAGAGCTGCAAGTTGAAGGGACAAGACAGGAAAGGTTAACAAAATTAAAATAACTTTTATAAAATTAAAATATACCTTACGATCCAGTACGGTGATGCAAGAACCGGACCAAAATGTCGCGAAATGGTCGCCTAGTTTGGCGACTTTTCCCAATTTCTTGATAAACTTGGCGACAAAAATATGTCGCCAAAATCGTTGCCAGCTTGGCGGTATCTCGCGAAATTACCGAGATAGCCATTTACCCGATTTTAAATAGACTTCTTTTCCATTGCTTCTTATTTTCCGGCAACTAAGACTTGCTTAAAAAATGCAAGACTCGCTTGTAAGACTTAAGTTAAAAAATCTACAGCGAGCATAGCTTGTCTGTCTAGATTTTTCATGTTACATTGCATAGAAAAATACAACAATTGCCCTGAAGTCTTATATAATTGCCCTACAGTCATCTATCTATGTACAAAATTCGTAACAATTGTTTTAATGGAACAAGATGGACTTCTTAAGGTAAGTACAGATAACGCCAATGAATTTAATAAGAACAAAAATTAAAGCAACTGCTTTTTAACTAACACAGAGAACGAAGTCTCTGAAGATCATGGTGCATTTACAAAAATACAGTTGAAGGGATCAGAAATTCAGCGAAAGATTTGCTAAGATCTTATGCTTTTTTTCTTTAAAAATTGCTTCAACAGCAGTGCTAAAACCCCTCTCTATTACTTAACCAGAATGAGTTAACCAGATTACGATCTGCTTCTAAGAACCACATATCGAAAGAAAGAAAAAACATATGCGACTCATTGTCCGCAAGTTGTCTGGAAGGACGCGGAGGGGAAAGTTATGGAAAAGCATAAATACATTTATGGACCAGTGAACTCAGAAATTGACTTAGGAATTCATCTAATTTTCTTCTTTTCTTCTATTTACAGATGACATGTTACAATATTTGGCAGGACGTATGAGTCGAGTATTCGGTTCTACATATTGTATTTCATCGCATATTTTTCTCCGTTCTCATTTACAGAAGTGAAGATATTTTGTTACGGAATTCCCTTGCTTAATTTTAACGAAGTCTATAAGAAACTCTTTTTTTTATTATTCCGTTAACAGATATAATTTCATTTTTGGAGTTTTCCTAAATACTCAGTTTTTTGGTTCCTCTAACCCTGCACCTTTCACGATGAATTTCAGCACGTTTTGTTGTTTGGGCGGCAGCTTATTATAGTGTAACTCTGATATGTTAGAAGGATTACAATGATTTACGAAAAGAATAATAATAATTCTCAATAATAATACAATAATAATAATAATAATAATAATAAATAATGCAATGCGACTACCTTCCTAGAACGAAATTTGCCCTGTTCAGGTAATATATAAGAAAAACGATCCTCTTAGTTACATTGAAAAACACAAGGAACTCGAAACGTTATTGGACCAGGAACTTCAAGAAACTTGAAACGTCATTGGATTAGTTGGTTGATTTAATAAAAGGAAAGTACGTGAGGATATTTGCGAAGGAAAGAAAGCCTTCACCGAGGAATTGCCCATATAAAGCTTACTTGGCTGCTGTGACGTTACAGTGACGTCTCAATGTTACATTTTCGTCACACTGCTTTTGTCATCAAGATACACCGTTACAGAGCAATGTGGATTGTGATTTGGATATGAATGTGACACGGAAGTCACATATACTTCACAGCAAACATTAAATGTGACCGCAAGAAATTTCTCAGTCTCTCCCACCCTGACTTTTCTTGAGCTTGTCCTTCTAATTCTTCTTTAATGGGAGGTACTCTTGCGCCCTAACCTTGCCATCCCGATTCCTTGTTAAATGTTTCTTTAAACATTTCTAAACAAATTATTTTTTATGCTAACAGCTTTTAGTTTTATTTATTTCTGTTTTAGTAAAAATATTGACAGTTTATAGAGCGTTTGAGGTGAATGAAGTCACCTACCGTATCTAGTATTATCAAGAAAGGCTGTCCAGAGTTTATGCATAGCCTTTGTTTGTCTTAAGGCTTTTTGCGACCATTATTTTAGTTTTGTTTCTTTTGTTAATTGAACAACTCGTCGCTGCTGAATTTTCACGTAAATACTGTTTATGGTATATTAAATGTGAATGATATCAGTAATAATTAATGAATAATAATAAAAGCGTAATTTGAAGTCTATGAACAAAAAGAAATAATGAATTGACAAACGATTCATATGTGTTTTCAAGAGTACGAAGCAAGGGCATCAGCAAAAGTTTACTCTCATTTTTGCTTCACTACACGGCAGTTTTTATTTAGGGAATCAGTTTTATTTGGTAGATATAATTCAGTTTCTTTTGTTTTTAATAGTAAAAGATAATGGGAAAAAAGGAATTTATTTTATGCATTGTGCTGCAGGTGTTGTGCAATTTTTCAGAATTTTCACAAACTAATTAATTATTTCCATGCATGGTACTTTGCGTCATATAACAGATGATAGCACATTTTCCGCAACATTGCAAATGATGACATACTTCCGTAATCTAGTTATATAGAAGATTATATGTTATATGGTATTAAATGGTTATGGTATATGGTTATAAACGTATAAAAGAAATTTAACAAATAAAAAAGAAAAAGGTTTTCTTAGAGATTCAGGGCCACTTTCCTTAAGCGCCACTTGTAAACATTCTTCTCTGCCCGGGACAGACTGGCGACAGTATTTTCTGCTAATATGAAACAATCCTCGAATTTCATTAGAGATATATTTCTCATTCAATTCATTGAGTTCTCACTTAGCGGCAAGGCAAAAATATTAAAAACTCAAAATAACTTTATTAAAAATTGAAAGATATAGAGAAACATAAAACACCAAATACTGCTAAAACGATTACAAAAAGAGACTGATGGGTCCACATGACTTACTTATATGGAGTATTAAATTATAGGCATTTTTATCTGCCCTCTTATTTAAACTAATTTCCTCGAATTTCATTAGAGATATATTTCTCATTCAATTAATTCAGTTCTCACTTCGCAGCAAGAGAAAAATACATAAAAACTCAAAATATCTATATTAAGAATTGAAAAATATAGAAAAACATAAAACACCAAATATAGTTGAAGGAATTAATTTTTTTTACAATTAAAATTACAGTTTCTACGCAAAAACAAACAATTCGGCCAGCGGGCAAGAAAGCAGATTTTTCTGTGCACAAAACTGAAGTTTGCCTTTATTCTCACTCGGCAAAAAGACACTGAAGGCGTAGAAACTAACTTAATTTGTTGTGGACGCTATGCTAAGTCAATAAATTGTATAATTTAATAACTTAAATGATAATCCCAGAATAGATTAAGTCTAATTTAATTCCAAAGAATAAAAGAAGTCGTTACTTTGTTTGTTGCGAAGCTTAATTTCTCTAGTTTGGGAACAAGTCCACTATTCCGCTAAGTTTTAAATGCAAACAAATGTGGCTGTTATTGTAAAATAAAGTAGGCTTAGCTGCACTTAAACAATTTTTAATTGTTGATAATTCTATAACTATAACATAGAGGTTAACTAAAGGCATAAAAATCTTAACCGGAAGATGAGAGCAACATAACTTAATCATTTTTAAAGCCAAAAACGCACAATTGAAAAATATATGAGAATAAAGAACCTGAGCTTTATTTATATACTTTTGGTGCAGCCGATTGCAATTAACATAGGAGGTGCACATGTACATGTAATAGCAGTCCTATATATACAATATTTCAACGTCCTGAGATTACTCTACTCGTTTTAAAGTTATGCGAGACACATACATACGTACGTACGTGCAGATACCACAAAAAAATGTTTTCTGAATTTATTTTAAACCAGCTTTATAACTAGCTTGGAGACTTTTATTCTGTCCTAAAGTACAAATGTCAGGGAAAAACATTGTTAAACTGCATTCGATAGAGGTCAAAATGGATATTTCTGTTGAAATAGGATACACGAAATTTTTCGCGATTACAATACTTCCTTTACTTTTTTTTTCCAATGGCAGATTGTGAACAGTTACAGTTTGTAGCAGAGCCCCTTAATCTATACTAAGGACAGACGTGGTGGTCTCTTTATTATGGAGTCACCTAATATTTGGACTACCATTGCCTCCCATGAAGAGACGAACAGTTATATCTATGCCTTCTCCAGGTTTCGAAATCAGGCTCTTCGATACCGCAACCAGGCTACTCTAACCACTATACCAACTGGGCGGCTCTATTTCCTTTACTTTGTACAAGGAAATAAAAAAGCGCTAGGACGTATGGGCGAACCCAATATTGTTGTCGGACAGAGCGAGTATGTTGCTATAAACAGATATGGAAACATTAGCAATAATAGAGCAAAATAACTCCTAATGTAAATGGAGATTAAGAAAATACAAAAGTATCGTAAACAGTGATTTGTCTGAAGTAACGGTGAGGCCTTATAGCCATAAACCCGTTCCAGTTCATCCTAGACACGATTCTTTGTTTAGAACATTCTGTTGGGGTGGTGTTTTTGTCTTTTTCAGAGTATCTCAGAAGATAACAGGTTTCACCTCAAAAATCCTCCAATGTTTTTTCTTTTACCTGAAGGCCCACGAGAGGTAAAAATCGTTGAACACTGGTAGTTTGGTCGACGTTCGAATCCCGATAAACGGGCTGGCTGTGTAGAATTTTCTGTTGTTTTCTCCATGTGTAACGTGTATACGAGCCGGTTTCCCTTAGAAAGTCCTCCACGAAGGCCTTCCTCTCCTTAGGTAGATAACGCTGGAGGGATTTGCTATATCAAATAGACAAACAAACAACATTTCCACCTGAAATGTTTCGCTATAATCATCGACTAAATCAACGGATAATTTGTTTTCATTTGATTATTGTAAAGCACACAAAAGCTATCTCCCTGAAGGAAGGGATGCCTTTATCGAAGACTTTCAAATGAAATTGTATCGTATACACGTTACGCATGGGAAACACTACTAAAGCGCCTATGCAGCCATCCCATTTGCCAAGAATCAAACCCAGATCAAATACTAAGCAACATTACTGCTCGGCCAATGGTGGGCCCTAAATCAACTAATAAAACAGATTTTAAAATGCAGTTACTATATATGCAATCGCGGAATAGTTAATGCAAAGGCATGGCTTATGAAATATAATTACTTAAAATATAAAAGCAGGTGCTGGGGAAAAATTCAATACATTTATTTGTGCCTGATTAAGAGATTCCATAACTGATGAACTTGAAATGTAGTGTACTTAAATGCACATAAAAAAAATGCTGAAAGATTTTGCTGCGTTCCTTAAGTAATCAAAAACATATATGTGAACTTATTTATTCTTGTATGAATATATTGGCTAGCTTAGAAAACTAAATGTACGAAATAACAGAAATCGTTTTTATACTGTGATATCAGAATGTTACGGAGAATTTATCTGTACCTGTAAAAGCAAGCTTTGACACTCTAGCTTACTCTACCACTTCGGTATAAGAATCTTACTCGTTGAGCGAGGGAGGGTAAGAGTGGCAAATAGGTTTTGTGACGCATTTGTAGAGTGATCGCTACAAGGACACAAGGTGGGACGTGGCCCACGTGCCTCGTTCCCACAGCCACTTTTATCCATCGATCCTTCTTTGTTTCTTTTCTTGAACATTACACTCATTGGTTTTGTGTGCAGATATGTAAAGTTCATAAATTTTTAAGAAAAAAATATTTCTGCAAGTAATTTTAAAAGATGAGGAACTGCTGCCCCCTGGTGAGCGCTAACTGAAGAGCTGAGAGGAGAAGAAAATGCTCTGAACCGCGTCTTCAAATAGCAGCATGTATCGTGCGCCATGCGGAAATATCGCAAATTGATTTTGCCGAATAATTGCTTCATTATGACAAAAATGGAATCGGCCTTTTGGAGAGGACATCCATCGCGCTCCCTTGATCATCAGATTTTGTGTTTTCATATTTAATGGCTGCGGATGATTTAAGATTTTGAATGTGCACGTGCACACTTATCAGTTGGCGAGAGATCGCACGGGACTGATACCTTTGTTCTTCTTGTGTGCTTAATAGTGTGTGTTGATAAAAATTTTTTTAACTATTAATCAAGAAAGTGTGCATTAATATTGATAGTTACTCTAGCAATAAATACTCAGTAAAACAAAATCCGATGTTTACACCACATGACTTCATTGTACGGAATATTAAATTATACGTATTTTTTCTTGCATTTCATTTAAACGTATTGGATTGAATTAAATCTCCTTCGTCAATAGTGCATAAAACACAATAGAATAAATGCACTCTTTAAAATTCACTATCTTTGTTTACCATAGTGATACTCTGGTGCTAGGTTTACTTAACAGCCTTACAGATCATTCATTTTATAACTCAGGATGCACAAAAATTATGTATATCATCTGAAGAATTATCCAATCGTTGCCACATGTTCTATTCAAATACTATAATAAATCGAAAACGATGTGTAAAATAAATTAAATAAACAAGCAAAAAAGAACAGTTTTTCACAGACGATTGAGTATTTCTCATTCAATTAATATAGTTCTTACTTCGCGACAAAGCAGAAATGCATAAAAACTAAATATATCCATATTAAAAATTACGAAGTAAATCTTAACGCAATGGCAAACCGCACAATGAGCTGATCAATGTTAACGAATTTCGCTTACTGCGCATGCTCAATAGTGTACCGCTGGCGTGGGAGAAGATACTGGCGAATAAAAATAAGCAACCTTACACAAGCCTGTTCGTCATGTAGGCCTTAGCGACTCTTTATGATTGCAATACTATGGACACATTTTTTTTTTGTGATTATTGCACTTGCTTCTGTTTCATTTCGTTTTGGTTTATTTTATTCATAAACATTGAATTTAATATCAGTTATTTGTAATACTTTCTTTGGCTTTAATTTAGTAATTTAAACTTGATATATTCCTTAAGTTGTTAAAGTATTTATGAATGGAACGCATGGTGAATAATCGATTGCTTTTATTCCTCAGAAATACAATCCATAAACAACATCATGTAATGTTTCCTGTTTTGTAATCCTTCTTAAAGGAAAATTTGAGGCGTTTACAGTTGATATTTTTCCTAAGAATGAAGCAACGTACAACCTAGTACAGCTACGAAGTTTTAAAAACCCGAACCGTTTACGTCCAGATAACAAAACATGAACCATATACCATATTTATCTTCTTTTAAAATTACGCCAAAGTCGTAATTGAGCCAAATTCTCTTCTGCGCATGCGCAGTGTGCGTAATTCGTTTAACATTGTTCAACTGAATGTGCAGTCTGTCATTACGTGTAAATCTTAAACACTTATTTCTCCGAATAAATTCCAGAATGGATAAAGCATCATTTAATTCACAATAATAAAAAGAAGGCGCTATCTTTGTTGTTGCGAAGCTTAGTTTTTCTAGGCTGGCAACAAATTCACTGTTCTGCGAAGTTTCAAATGGAGACAAAGATATTTGCTTTCTAATAATAATTAGGCTTAGCCGCACTTAAACAACTTCTAAATTGTCGATAATTCTACAGATTTACTAAAGGTGTAAAAGCCTTAAACAGAAGATAAAAACAACATAATTCAATCATTTTTGAACAACGTAATTCATCCACAATAGAATAAATTCACTCTTTAAAATTCACTATATTTGTTTACCAGAGCGACACTCTGGCGCTCTGGTAAACAAAGTTACATCTCATTCATAACTCAATGCACGACAATTATGTATATCATCTGAAGAATTACCTAATCGTTGCCACATGTTCTGTTCAAATATTATAATAAATCTGAAACGATGTATAAAAGAAATTAAACAAACAAAAGAACAAGCAAAAAAAAGAAGTTTTTTTACAGACGATTGAGTATTTCTCATTCAATTAATTCAGTTCTCCCTCCGCGACAAGACAAAATTACATTCAAAATATCTGTATTAAAAATTATGCAGAATCCTTCCTCGAATAAATTCCAGAATTGATTAAACATGATTTAATTCGCAATAATAAAAGAAGACGCTATCTTTGTTGTTGCGAAGCTTAGTTTCTCTAGATTGGCAACAAATCAACTATTCTGCTAAGTTTCAAATGTAAACAAATATGGCTGAAATGTTAATAATGTTAAACGCACCTAAACAACTTATCAGTTGTTGATAATTCTACAAATATTGCATGCAGATTTACTAAAGGCATAAAAACCTTAACTGGAAGGTAATAACAACTTAATTCTATCATTTCTAAAGCAAAAAATGAGCAATTCACAAACATACAAGAATAAAGAAACTGAGCTCAGTGAACCGAGTAACAGAGTGGATGTATGTATACATATATTTATATACTTTTAGTGCGGTCGATTGCAACCAAAATAGGAGGTGCATATCCCCATGTTACAGCTCTCCTACATACAAAATTTCAACGTCCTAAGGCTACTAGGTTTTCAGTTATGCGAGATACAGACATACATGAATGTACGTACGTACGCACGCACAGATACCACGAAGAAATCTCTTCAGAATCCATTTTAGGTCAGTTTTATAATTTGTTTTTGGAAAATGAGTCCTTTATTCTGTTCTTACGTACTAATGCACAAAAACATCGTACTAATCTCAAAAACATCGTTAAATTGCATTCGATACAGGTCAAAATAGATATTTTCGTTGAAATATGATACCCGAAATTTTTCTCGATTACAATACTTCCTTTTTACTTCGAACAAGGACCTAAAAATAAATAAAGTAAATATATCTGCCCATACTCATTCGCGTATTTTTCCTTCCCCTTTTAACTAAATTTATGTTTTGAATTCCGAGAGTGCATATTGTATGCTGTAGACTATTTCTGAGGAGAAAGTTTAAATTAAAAAAACAGAGCATTAAAAAGCATATTCGAATTATACGGATAATGAAATAATACTCTACTTTCTATTTGTTTTTTCGTTCTCTTCTCTTCATTCAATAGCATTCTGTTTCAAATAAGTCATTTGTTATCAATGTCAGTGATCTTTTGCTTATTTATGGGAGTTTCATATCTATGCTTATATTTAACCAAAAATTTCTAAATCCTATTTTGAAAACGCTATGGAGAGGGCAATTGAGTAAGTACAAATTTTTTTCCTACTCATTTTTTGCTTAATGAAACCTTCGTGGTTACTGTTAACCGCGTGGAAAAAAATAATAACCTTGAAATGATAATCTGTAGGATTCCGTGCATGAAAGAACCTTCCAGACCTCACTTCGAAATTTTCTCGTCCAAAATTTTCAATTCGGCCATAAGCGTTGAAACTCATGCAAAAAGTTTCATATCATGTGATTCGCCTCAAATTCTACAGAATAACCGATTCGGCAAACGTTGTAACCGGTAACTTCTGTTATGTATTGTATGTTATTAGTTAGAATGTGTAGAGAATTGAAAATGCGTTATTATTCTTGAAGTACTTTGGATTATTTTCACTGAACAAGTATAATTGAATATGAAGCAGATAGAATATCTTCTAACAAGGCACGATTTTTACCTTTATTCTTTATGTCATGATGCGTCATATCGATAAGATAACTTGCCTCCATTTTTGGAACAATAAGATTTTTCCCCGGGTTAGTTTCTTGAGATATTGCTTCTATCTGCTTCTGCTTATTATCCAAATTTTCTTGAATATTGCAGTCAATTATATATACAGGGTGTTCATAAAGTCCCGGACCCATTTTGATTTTTAATAACTTATAAAATAATAAAGATAAATAAAAATTAATAACATAAATGGTTAGATTGTAAGGTTTTAGTTTAAACTAACAAAGTTATATGTTAATTTCCTTTTTCCTGTAAGTTCTTATTTCAACTTCCCGTTAGAATGAGCGCGCGTTTCAGCTTTGTGCTAATTTGAAGTGGTGCCAAGTTTTGTATTTAAAAGGTTAGCTACGGAGTTCTCGGTGTGAGAGAGCTTTTAGTTTCAGATCACTGCGACTCTGTTCGACGATTGCCTGACCAGCTAGTATTTAAATTCTAAGCCTTAGCGCTGTTACTCTAATACTTATTGAAGTAATCTAAGTGCGTTAGTATTAGCTAAATCTTGCTACGCACCATTGATAGTTTAGCATAGAGGCCAACCTCGCGCTTATAGCTCTGAGAGCAACGACTACTTAATTGCTACTTAACTTTATTTTAAATTATATGATTGTTTAATTTAGACCCAAGTGCGGTCATTATTTTCTGTTATCCCTCCCGAGTAGGGAAGTGGCTGTAAATAGTGGTTTAATAAAATGGGATTTTAAAGCCTTCTTACGTGCAGTTATTCTACCATTTAATCACAGTTATTCTACCACAGAACATATATGCATTCAGCTCCCTGTTCGAGATCAGGACTTTGTTACGGTTACGAATATGTTCCCAAAAGTATGCACAGATCACTCAGTCCTGACAAGATAGACTCAAAAAGTTTCATGACCCTTGTCAATGAACTTCTACGTGTGCCCCCTTCGTCGCACGGAGAATATCAAGTCGATATTCAATTTCACCCCAGGTACCGACAAGCACGTCGGCATCCACAGAGGCTATTGCGGTTGTCATTCTGGCTTTTAGTCATCCATGTTCGACACTCTCCTCCTGTAAACGTTGTCCTTTACAAATTCCCAAAGGAAAAAGTCCAGCGGCGTTATACCAGGTGATCTGGGTGGACAGGGAATTGGACCTTCTCACCCAATCCATCTTCCCGTAAAATGGTCATTCAAAGAACTACGAGCGATGGTACCCCAATGAGGTGGTACACCATCTTGTTGCAAAAAGACATGTGGCTGAAACTCTTTTAGTTGTCGAAATGCGAAGTTTTCCAACATGTCTAAGTATGCGACTGATGAGACCGTCTTTTCTGTAAAAAAGAAAGGCCCAATGACTCGGTCGTGTATTAGTCCACACCACACATTAACCTTTGAGGAATCCCTTTGTGCCTCACGGTATTCATGGGGGGTGTTGCTATAGTTGATTCATAATTACCAAAACAAAAGAGAGAAAAATGCAATTAATAAGCAGACGATATTCAGAAAAGTACAGATATTTAGACTGGAAAATAATATTATCTGAAATTAACCATACGTGCGGACGGTATTTACAAATATAAAGATATTTAAACCTGAAAAGGAAAATATATAAGTTATTCCATCAATAAATGCCATAAGTTTGTTTATATCTTCATTATTTTAGAAGTTATTGAACATCAAAATGGGTCCGGGATTTTACAAACACCCTGTATTTTTTAATTTGTTGATAACAGCGAAAATTTTGAATGAGTTCATTTTAAATTTTCCTCTTTATTGTAACTTGGGAATGTTCTTTACGATTCTCCATCTTATTTGTTATTCATTTATTGACGAAGGAAGGATGTACTGTTCTATTTTAATTTTGCTTGCAGTTCCCAGAGCTGAAAATAAATGTGGAATATAACTACTGTTCCAGCGTTCTACAATCTTCTTACTTATTTGAATGATATGTAATTTTATGCGGCGTTCGAAAATCTGATATAGATAAAACGCATCAGACGATATAGATACAATGCATCTATATTGTCTGAAAGTGTCGTGTTAAGTAGAGCTGAAATCAAGTATAAGCAGTATGCAGGAAACTCATAAAAGGATTTTTCTTAAAGGTTTTAAAGACCAAATTTATCCGAATTAGAGAAATATCTGTATGAACTGAGAAAATTTATATATGAGATTGTTGTCTTACTGATACATTAGCACTTTAACTTCGTTAAACCAAACTAGAATTAATTGTATATGAAAACCGCTCGAAGATTGTTTGCAAGGAGGATTTCTTTATAGAGTACATTGTATGAGAAGTTAAAGGTAGCGCTAACTAGGGAAGAAAATGTTCATTATTCGAAAATGGAAGTTGAAATTATTGCGTGCATTAATAATACAAGTTATTTTGGTATGTGAAAAGCGTTTTAAATATAAAACAAGAAATCTGAATTCTTAATCTTATCTTTGTATTAAAAGTCGTTGTTTATAACGCATCAAACGTTATGCGCACTATTCGGATGTTATAAGAAGATGACAATATTTCTTTACGTATGAAAGAAGCGAAAGGCTGTTATGTTAACTTTTGTCAAGCACATAAGGTATTTTCTCCCTTCTTTCTGCATGGCTTCGTGGTATGAAGATAGCAATCTCGGCGCATATTCGAGAGGTCCAGGTTTGAGTCCCGTCGAGGGCATTAGTCAATTTTGCGTGCTTCCTGCTTCAAAAATCCTAGTGACTCTACAGTGGCGCCCCAACTAAAAGGTGGTGAATGATGATTCTTCACCACCAGGATTTGGCTATTGGGTCCCCGAATCCCCAGTTGCCTATAAAAGGGGGAGTACAGAAGGTGTTTTCTCTCTCCTTTCTGCATGCCTTCGTGGTGTAACGGTAGCACACTCGGCGCGCACTCGAGATGTCCAGGTTCGAGTCCCGCCAAGGGCATTGCTCACGTTTCATGTACTCTTGCTTCAGAATAACCTAATGACTCTGCATGCATTAAAAAAAGCCATTTTTACGGAAACATGAAGAAAAGACTAATTATTCATTTAAATAGTGGAAAGAAGAATGTCAAAATTGTAAAAATTGACCATGTGATGTCTATTCTCATAAGCTAAATGCCTTCTTATTATCTCGCTGGGAAACTTGTACCCAGCATTAATGTCTACGGAAAATAAATAATTTTGAATTTCGTCGTTTATTATTTAAAAAAATTATTTTTGTTTCATTCACATCTGATTCATTAACTTTTCATGTTCAGGGACGTACACTGAGTAACACGCGTTATTAATTGGTCAGTAATGTGTGTTTAGCAAAAAAAAAAAATCACTGAAATTTCCCCAAAACATTTTAAAATCTTGTATAATCAATCTGTCAAGAATCGTAGAATAACGGGATTAAAAAGCTATCACAAAATTTCAATTGGGGATATAATTTATGACATAATTCACAAAATGGGATATTGGCATCTGGTCTTTCACATAAGAATTAATATTTAATGCATTTGAAAGGATCATGTTAGTGTTACTTGCTTGTTCTCTTCAGGCCAAAAATGATATCAAAAGCAGAAATAATTTTCGTTATCTTATATCCAGTAAAATTCTATAAATTAACTTTCTGTTTTCCTAACGAGACATATATGCCCCACTAAAACTTTATAAATTACTACTGGGTTAAAAAGTACTTAGAAAATAATTCTAATGCATCCCCGTTATAGAATCAAACGAGTTGTGCACGTTTCGTTATTGGCTACCCAGTTGGAGCTAAATATTTTCCCGCCAGATGCTACTAAAAAATGCTCTTTTTTTAATTCGTAGTTAAAGGGTTAATGCTGTACGAAATAGAAGATATACGAAAAATATTTTTGCATGTTAACCCACGTACAGAAGTTAATTTTCTGTTACGTAAACACAAAGAAGAGATCTTTCAGACCGTGCTGTATTTTATGAATTTTAAAAATATAAAATTTCAAAATAATGTACTCTTGTTATTTATAAGCATTAATACACTTTGCTCGTTATACTGAAGTAATTATTTATTTTTAGAAATCTAAAATGAATGGATTAAAAATTAATTTTTAAATCGCATATGAAAAAAGTACGGAACGCTTAATCAAATAAATAAAATAAACACTAGTTATTTGCAAATGCGTACAAACTAAACTATTTAATAAATTTTCCATCTACAGAATCTGGATTATATAAAATAATGCAAAAAAAAGATAATATATAAAGAATATTAAAAAACTGTAGCAAATTATTTTAAGCATTTTCAACACGATTTTTGCAAATTCTCTTGGCACATTCATTACATATCGGATTCTTGCAACTGAAACATAGAGAGGCAGTTTTTCTTCTCAGTCTAGGGGGAAAAAGAGAGCATGTTTTACACTTTTTAAGGGTATCAGTTACATGTGGGTTAGAATAGATTCCGCTGGAAACTCTCTGAATGCACATTTTTATTTCTTGGTTCACAGTTGGCTTTTGAAGCCTTCGTTCCATATATGGTTTCGCTAATTCTGATGATAACTCCATCAAAAAATCAAGTTTTTTTCCAATTTGGAACTACCTCTTATCAGGCCAGCTGATGAAATGACTCAAATAGTAAAAAAACCACCCCCCCTCATGCCAGAAAAAAGTAACGTACACGCAGAGGTGAGGTCTGTATGATTGAGGTCCACTTTAAAAAATTATTTAAAGAAAAACTAATGTATAGATTTTAATAAAAATTTAGGAATAATTATATTTTATGTCAACTTGAAAGTTCTGAAAAGGAGAAGAATTATATATGTAACTTATAAGCAGTTTCGCAGTTCTAGAATATTGGAGCGGTCATAGACACCTCACCTCTGTATTTAAGGATTAAATTGTTCGACAGAAATCGTGGAAAGTTTCAGGAAAAATTGCTTAAATAATATACAGATTCTTTAATAGATTTTGTACAGAATTTCAATATAACAAATTTCACTGGAATTCATAGAAAAGGTGTTGAATGTTAAAGTGTAATTTTTAAAGCGTGAAATATTTAACGCTTTAAAAATTACACTTTAACATTAATTAACAAAATTAACATAACAAAATATTCACATCACATTTTGTTTCTCATTGGTCCACCAGTGGCTGAGTAAATACGTCTCCAGGATACTGTAATTCGAATTATTAATTCAACGAACGGAGTGAGCGCAAACGTTATTTCGTGGTTTTCTCAGCATGTAAAGTTAATTCGAGCCAGTTTTCACAGCTCACCAGCGGCCGAGCGGCAAAGTCGCTGAACACTGGTAGCTTGGTCCGATGGTAGCTAGCGAGTCCCGCTAGCAGGCCGGTTTACATGGGCGTTTTTGTGGTTTTTCTCGTGTGTAAAGTGCACACGAGTCAGTTTCCCTTGGAAAGTCCTGCACAAAGGCATCCCTCCCCTTAGGTAGATAGCCCTCAAGGCTTCCCTGTAACCACATAAACCAAAGAGACAGTTTCTTCTGTGAAGATATTCCTTTCCTCAGGAAGAAAATCCTACTGTGATTTGACATAGTATAGCGAATAAAAAATTCTATTCCCTTTAGCTAAGTATTTTGCTTCCTAACTTATACAAGTTTGAAAAAGAAGTTTACATGTGTTTTGGCCTCCTCGGTGATTGCGGTGAGTTGTACCAGATTGCGCATCGCACAAGGAGAGTGGAGTTATAGAACGGAGAGGGAGTGGACACGCCAATTTTTTTTCGGGCGTATTACCGCTAATTCATATAATCACATCCTGTCTGCCAGGTGGCAGAAAAGTAAACTGATGTATCAATTTACATGCCAGGAGGGCATAACGCTTGTAAACATGCCAGGTGGCACACGGCTTGTAAAAAAATTGTAAATAAAAGTACAATAAATTATCTTCGTCATTAAATAAAGGAACACGCAACAACAAGCTTCTGATCATTTGGATACGCACAAGATGTGTTTTATAAAAATTAAATTTTATTTATTTGTATGATAATTAATAATAAACTATATAATGATATTTTAGTTTATATAGTATTTAACTGAGCGGCCAATTTATATAATGGCATAGTAGTGTTTGAATTATTAGGAACATTTGATGCAATTTACTGGTATGGGATGTAAACCTCATTAGTTTCCTCTCAAAATTGTTTGCAAAGTCAGTAAAGATTACTCAGTTACCGCAGTAACTTCTTAATCCAAACAAGCAAGAAATTCATAGGAGTGAAAGTTTAAGATATCGCTTCTTCCGCGATTTAAAGCCAGATGTGACAGTCCTGATAACCGAAGGGAGATCAGTAAACCCTATGGACTTAATCTCATCGGCACTCTGCTAGAACGCGACTTGAGTGCAATGGGAAGGGAAGGACAACAAGAACGTGAGTAGGAAGCTTAAACGCTGCACATCAGAATCAAAAATCAATCGGTGTGATTACGCAAAATTTGAGTATTTAAAGCAGACTTATCAAAATGAGACCCCAAATTTCCTGCTAATCCAACATTTTTACTTAATACCAATATTTGAAAAAGTCTGATGTGTACACCACATAATTTCCTTGTACAGAATATTAAATTATACGCAATTTTCCTGTATTTCATTTAAACACATTGAATCAACAATTAACGAATTTTGAATTAAATCTACTTCGTCGATAGCGCATAAACGACAATAGAATAAATGTACTCTTTAAAGTTCACTGTATTTATTTACCATAGCCACACTTCGGCGCTAGGTTTGTCAGGACTGAGTGTTCTGTGCATACTTTTGGCGAACGTATTCGTTAACAGTATCCAAGTCCTGATCTCGAAGAAGGAGCTGAATGCAGCTATGTTCTGTGGTAGAATAACTGTGGTTAAGTGGTAGAATAACTGCACGTAAGGAGGGTTTAAAATTACCCTTTTATTAAACTACCATTTACAGCCACTTCCTAACTCGGAAAGGATAACAGAAAATAATGACCGCACTTGGGTCTAAACTGAACAATCAAGTAATTTAAAATAAAGTTAAGTAGAGAATTAAGAAGTCGTTGCTCTCAGAGCTATAAACGAGAGGTTGGCCTCTATGCTAAACTATCAAGGGTGCGTAGCAAGATTTAGCTAATACTAGCGCACTTAGATTACTTCAATTAGTATTAGAGTAACAGCGCTAGAATTTAAAGACAAGCTAGTCAGGCGAACGTCGAACAGAGCCGCAGTGATCTGAGACTAAAACTCTCTCACACTGAGAAGTTCCTCGCTAACCTTTAAATACGAAACTTGGTTCCACTTCAAATTAGCATAAAGCTGAAACGCGCGCTCATTCTAACGGGAAGTTGAAATAAGAGTTCACAGGAAAGAGAAATTAACATAAAACTTTGTTAGTTTAAACTAAAACCTTACAGGTTCACTTAACAGTGTTACATCTCATTCATTTTATAACTCAAAAGCGCGCAAAAATTATAGCATCTAAAGAATTACCACAAGATCTGCTCAGATACAATAATAAATCTAAAACGATGTTTAAAAGAAATTAAACAAATGAAAAACGGAACGGTTTTTCACAGATAGTGCCGCTTACCTAATGATCAAGCGCTACTAATTAATTAAATCCTCACTTCGCGGTAAGGCAAAAAAGGCATAAAACTTCAAGATATTTTCATTAAAAATTGAAAGATATAGACAAACATGAAACATCAAGTGCAGTTAAAACAAAAAAGCAATTTTTAAATTAAAATTACAATTTGTATGAAAAACACCATTTAATAACTTAAATAATAATTCCAGAATGACTCAAGCACAATTTAATTAGCAAAAATAAAAGAAAACGTTGGAAGGTTTATCCTAAGTTTATTAACAGTTATTTTAAGTTTTATATCTTTCCTATCTTATTATAATTTCAGCTTACAATTTCCTGCCAGAATGTAAATTTAGAAACGCAGTTAATGCAAATGAGAAAGAGTACTATTTAAGTCGTGACTTAACCGACTTCAAGATAGAGAGTCTGATTTTCTGACTAACGCACGTTTGCATTCTGGCTACGTCTCTCTTAGCTGTTACTACGCTCGGCCATACCTTAGGCCCTTGCTTGGCTTCGCCGATTTAATTAATACTTAGGGGCTAACTAGTTAGATTCTGATAGCTTCGGTTATATCTTTCAAATAGCTTAGTTAAGATAATTTTAGTTTAAATTATTATCATTTTACGTTCAAGCCCGAGTGACGGCTTTGTGTAAAGTTCCAAGTAGGAACTGATTGTAAATATACTGAAAAATAAACTGTTATAAACCCTCTTTAAGTCTTACGTGTTCTGTTCACACACTTAAGCAATTATTCTCTTGTTAGTGTTCTTGAGATTCTAAGTTAGAGCTTTAGATTTAAATAGTAAAACTCCACAACGTTACTTTATTGTTGCAAAGCTTAGTTCCTCTAGATTGGCAACAAATCCACTATTCTGCTAAGCTTCAAATGTAAACAAATATTTCCGCTATCATAACAAAAAATTAGGCTTAGCCGCACTTAAAATCTTTTAAATTGTTGATAATTCCACAATTTTTGCATGCTGGTTAACTAAGGGCCTAAAAGTCTTAACCGGAAGATAAGAAAAATATCATTTAATAATTTTCAAAGCAAAAAATGCACAATTTACAAACTTATAAGATTAAAGAAACTGAGCTCACTGAGCCAAGTTACAAAGTGGATATATATGTACATATATTTATACACTTTTGGTGCTGCCGATTGCAACGAAAATGCGAAGTGCACATCCACATATTATAGCAGCCCTATATACAAAATTTCAAAGTTCTGAGATTCCTCGTTTCTGAGTTATGCGAGATACATACATATGGGCGTACGCATAGACGCCACAAAAAATCTCTTCACAATCTATTTTAAATTAGTTTTCTAACAATTTTGGGAAAAGAGCCTTTTCTTCATTTCTTACAATCGGATGTCACTCCAAAAAGCTTTAAATTGCATTCGATACCGGTTAAAATAGATATTTTCGCTAAAATATGGGACCCGAAATTTTTCGCGATTACAGTATTTCCCTTTGAATTTGTACAAGGAAGTAAAAATATTATTCATACAGTAAAAGTTTAATCCATGTGTAATATCAAAAATAAATATTAGCTTTGCAATTTAAGTAAAGAAATATCTAAACAAATGAGATGTGGTTATAAAAATTGCACGAAACAGTGTATTGCAGATTTGTTAGAAAATTTCGAGAGAGTTATTGTTACGAATAAGAAACTTGCTGAACAGAAAGTAATTCAGGATCATAAATGTTTAACCTACCAACGTTATTCTACCATTTAAAGTCGAAGTGTGAACAGAAAATTTATTTCATACAGATTTTTGAGGTTGATAGTCTAGTCAAGCATATTGATGAATAAGAGTACAAATCTTCATGTTCTTGCAAGCGGATTCTCTGCCTCAGCTTGGTATAGTGAAGAGATCCCAATTCATACACTCTTTGTTTAAAAAAAATCGAAGAAACAAGAAGGACGTTTGCGATCGTGACGAAATTTGGTATACAAAAACATCTTGATCGAACATGCAAATATTCAAAGTTTCAAGGCAAATGAACAGGAATTGCGATCATAGCCCGCATTTCTAGTGCGCATTTCGTAAAGTATAAAACAAGTATCAGAGGCGGAAAATTTATCTCTTTTTGTTGCTGCCATTGCGATTCCGTAAAGAAGCAACTAAAGATGACATTACGACGATATCGAAGACCTTACATGGTTGCATTGTAGGGTTACCTGAAGTTGGGTGGTCATACCGACCGATAGGCCGCCACCTGCAGAGTACAGACACTGCTGTGCAAAGTTGTTGGCAGAAATGGTTGCTACAAGGAAATTGACAACGAAATGAAGGCTCTGGAAGACCAAGGAGCACAAATGCAAGGCAAGATAGGGGGATTGTTCGCCAGGCCCAAACCGCCCCAACGTTATCATTGTCGACTATTCAACGCAGTACAGCCAAGTCTATACCTCCAGTGGTACCGTCCACCATCTCACGGCGCTTGTGTGAGGTGGGTTACGCTCACAGAGGCCTTTAAGACGTTTGCCTTTGACCCCACAACATCGGTGGAGTCGTCTGGAGTGGTGTCGCAGGCGATCATCATGGCTGCCATCAGACTGACGTCGTATAGTGTTCAGTTATGAATCCCGCTTCAGTCTTGAAGCAGATGACCACCGTGTTCGTGTCTGGAGAGGATGGGGCCAGCGGTCCCAATCAGCCTTTGTTTTACAAAGGCATACAGCCATAACCCCTGGTGGGATGGTCAGGGGCGCTATTTCTTATGACGGTCATCTTTAGTCATCCTTCGTACATCTTTAACAGCTCAACGATATGTTGATACCATCCTGCGGTCGGTTGCATTACCCTTCATGGCACGTCATCCTGGGGCCATTTTCCAATAAGATACTATCTATCAAGAAGCTATCAAGATTCTAAGTAGTTGGCCCCTAAATCTTAATTAAGCCGGAAAAGCCAAAGAAGGGCCTAAAGTACAACCGAACGTAGCAATAGCTTAGAGAGACGTAGTTATAAAGCAAACGCACGCTAGCCATGAACTCAGGCTCTGTCTCGAAGTCGGTGAAACATCGACTTAAATACTACTCATTTGCATTAACTGCGTTTCTGAAATTACATTCTGGTAGAAAATTGTAAGCTGAAACTAGAAAGACAGTAAAGATGCCTAAACTTATAATAACTGTTAATAAAATTAGGCTAAACTTTACATGCGTTTCAGCGAAATTTTGCATTTCAGTGCTTGTATGGCATTAAGAATCATAAATCAAAATTTTTAAAATCAGGGCTGTTGGGAGATTGACAAAAGAGCTGGATGTTCTATGCATCTTCAACTATCCTAGCAGCGTTTGACTTGAAATTAAAAAACAGTTTTGGTCGCTGTTTTTTACCGACAGCAGCTTCATAATCATAATTGACAGAAAGCACCATCGTGTCTTTCACTTTTAAATTTTTTCAATATCTGTTATGGATTTGCATTTTTCTCTCTTCAGACCTTAAATTGTGTTTCTTCCATATAGCTCTATAAAAAGAGTTACAATAAACTTATATGTACTATCGAAATTCTGTTTTACGTAAATAGAAAATAAGTATTCTAAACCACTATTCCCGCATTTATCTCTTTAATCGAATATAAATTTATAAGTCGAGCAAAGGTACAAAGGTTTGATACAAAGGTCATAAGGTATTCTCTTCCTCCTTTCTGCATGCCTTCGTGGTGTAACGGTTAAGACACTCGTCGCGTATCGGGTCAAGTCCCAGCGTGGTCCATTGTCGAGTGCCGGCGAGGGCATGCACATTTTTCACGTCGCTTGCTTCAAAAAATCCTAATGACTTTACAGTGGCGCCCGAACGAAAAGGTGGCGAATGATGATGCTTCACCAGCAAAATTTGGCGATTGGGCCCCTTAATCCCCAGTTGCCCTCTAAAAGGGGAAGTATATAATGTATTTTCTATCTCCTTTTTGCATGCCTTAGTGTTGTAACGGTTAGCACACTCGGTGCGTATTCGGGAGGTCCAGATTCGAATCCCGGCGAGGGCATTGCTCATTTTTCACGTCTCCTGCTTCAAAAAATCTTGATGACGCTACAGGGTAATAGTAAATTAATTCCACAGAACTTTTACTCTAAGCAATAAATAATGGAACGGGCCACGTAAATGGAATAACCCACTTTCGACTCAAAAGCAAGCTGTGATTGACCGTTAACTCACGAACGAATCAAAAACAAACCGAAGTGACCAAATGCTAGTTATCGCTTCAGCAGCAAATCATGACTGATTGGTATGTAGATCTCGATGGACGAACTGGCCAATCTGGATATAGAATTAAATTTTTTCTTTACACTTTTGTAGCTCTTAGATTGGCTGTGATTTGTGAAGGCTTTCGGTGTTGCTTAATTCCATTCCTATTAATATATATAGAGAAATTTCCTAATAGAATGATGGTTAAACAAAATGCAACGGGAAGCTGAAATAGGAACATGGACCAATTGCAGAGATGTAAAAATAAAATTTTATTATTACTAGGGTAAGTATAATTTCCTTCTAGCTTATAAAAATCAATTAAGCAAGTTACGAAACAGATCATGTTATGTAGATAATGACGCGAATGATCAGCTGAATAGAAAATTCAACATTGCAAAGGAGGTAGCAACAATCAAATTAAGACACGAGTAACATTTAATACGTAGTCTAATGGGAAATTTTATCATAAAGCTAGTGATTGAACCAAATCTTTGTTGCAAAGGTGGATGAGAAACTCGATTTTAATCTCTGTTTAAGCTAACAGCGCTCCTCAAAGAAGATTAAACGTCTGTCGAACCTGGGATGATGAGGAGTTAGAAAAGTGTAATGACTTGATATTCTTAGTTAAGAATATTGTATCCATAATGAAATATTAATTTTAGGAAGACTCATTCTTAGAAGATTTTAACGCAGATAACAATGGGAAAATTTCTGCACTTCATTTACGAATTTCAAAGACAGTAAGACAAAATAGCGAATCGATTTTTCATTATGGATATTTCTTTCAATACTTCAGAGATTAATGTGGGCGTTATGCAACTAGGTAGTTTACGTTTCTAAGATAATTATTTTAAAGCTTGTTTAAGTTACTACGATAATTGTTACAAATGTAGTTTATGTAACTAAGATAATTATTATTGGTGCGTACGGGTTCATAATAGTTTATAATCCGAAGGTATTTATTTCTCCCACCTTCTTCGCATGCCTTAGTGGTGTAGTGGTCAGCACGCTCGACACGTAACTGAGAGGTCTGTGGTTCGATTCCTGGCGAAGGCGTTGCTCATTTTTCATCTCTCCTGCTTCTAAATAACCTAATGACTCTACAACTGGCGCCCGAACTAAAACGGTCGCATGCCTTCATGCTATAGTGGTCAGTACGCTCGGCGCGTAACCGAGAGGTCCGTGGTTCAATTCCCGGCGAAGACGCTGCTCACTTCTTCTGCTTCTAAATAACGTAATGTCTCTGCAGATTGAATGCACAGGCCTAATGAATTGTATTTTTATCGCAAGAAAGAAAAACAATGCTGAATTTTTCCTCAAAGATATGCGTACGATATCACACAGTAATTATATTTGATACTTGTAAAACGTTAAATAGTACGTAATCCAAAGCGCAGAGAAAGCTAATCCGATATCACCGCGAATTCGCTACAATCAACAATAATAATTAAATAAATAACTGAACTGAGATGTTTCTCTCCGGCTTTTTTTAAAAGCATTTAGTCGATCACGAGAAGCTACAAGCTAATTTCTATTTTCTCGAGGTTTTTGGAAAGTAAAAGTGTAGCATTACAGTTACATCTAACACAGTAGTCAATTACATTTATTCAAATTAAATATAAATTAACGAAATAAATTTTTATTCAATGTTAAATGCACGTGCTCTTCTATTTTTATATTTCCAGCGTACCTTTCTATTAAAATTTGTCACGTGCTGAATTGCACTAGAAAATAAAACAATTTTAATTATAATTCTATTAAAAATATCTAACTAAATACAAAAATTCGTAACATTATAATAAAAGTCGGTAAGTTTCCTTTTGTTCTTTAGGAGGACTGTATGGATTTTCGATATCACATGTTCTAGTTTCTATTTCAGTAGTTTCTTTTAGAATTATACGGATGAGAATTCACATATAAGAATTATTATGCAAACGTAAATGTTGTTTATTGATTGATTGAGTAACTGATCTTGAACAAGCTTTAACTAGTTCTCTCTATGCGCCATATCGAGTTCTAGACGTAGCCGTTCCTGGTTTACCAAAACCAGTTATAAAATTATAGAATAAAATATTTAGAATTAATTTAACCTAATTGTGATTAAAGAGTAAGATCCGGTTTTAATAATATTCTGCGTTATTGCTCATAGTTATTAATTTCAGATATAGTGCCTGTAAACAGAAACATAAACCGTTATATTTTAACGGTTTATGCTTCAGTTTACAGGCATTAGGCCAGTGCGTAGCCTTACTTTTAATCCAAGCCGCCCTGACATATAGTGGTTAGGGGAGGTAAACCTCTGAGTTGGCTTCCGACCCAGGTATACTTGATATATCCATGCAGAATTGGTTATCAACCCAGCTGGAGTTAACGCCTAGCTGCCAGGCAGCAGCCCTCGGCCGCCCCCGCAGAGCAGACGACATTTATTAAATGCAAAAAGGCATTGTACATGTGCATACAAGGCACTTGAAGAAATGTATAATCAATATAAACATCAACACAGATACAGATGTATACACACATAATATAGATATATACTCCGAAGCAAATAAAAGTATGCATACTCTCACACATATTCATATGTACATCCATACATATACTTTATCATGATTGTTAAAGCTTACATGAAGCATATTATTCTTAGTAAAGGTTAGGTACCATGAGAAAAAATATTAACATGTACAGATACAGTACAGCATTCAGATATAGTACAAAATTTGTTATGAAAGCCTGGCTCTGTATAAATACAAAATTACATATTGAGCTAACATATTACATACTCTGTTGCTGACATACTGAATTAGCGTATATAGTTCTAACGTACATACTTCTATGCATTGCAGAGCAAATAATCTGTCTTCAGGTTGTGTCAGTTCAAGAATAGTTAATGCCATACTGAAGGTGCGATGTCTAATTCTAAGAGACTATGCTAAGAAATGACGTTGTTAGAACTTAATGTGCCTTAGATATGACACAAAATTGTACTTTATGGCTACTGTTTTCGAGCGTCAGAAGAATAATTGCTAATACAGTAGTCAATTACTGTTTTCAATTTTCGTTGGGCAACGCTGTTACTTTGCAGATTCTGTAACCAGTTTGCCAGAATCTGGCACCTGGCTGCTTGAGCATGTTAAGTGCTGTGTGCGGGCAGGAGAACACAAAATGGTCTGGATGACCCTTCTCCCCACATTCACAGTTGCCATCCTCTATTAAGTCATAGCGGCAAAGGTATAAAGGGAAGGGCTCATGACCAATGAGGAAATACGTCATATAATTACTTTTGGTTTGGATTGTTGTCTTGACCTTGGGAATGAGATGATATAGTCGTCTCTCTATGTAAGCTTGATCCCAGCGTTCTTGCCATATTCTTAGGAGCTGTTGGAATGTCCCGCGTTTTAGGTCCGAGACTGGCCTGAGAGGCTGAACTTCTCGTAACGTGGATGAGTCTGCTGCTGCCTTTTTGCAATAAAATCTGCTCTCTTATTGCCTTCTATTCCCATATTGGCGGCCACCCAGATGAGTGAGATTCTTTGCGAAACAGGCGTTTGGGTTAGAATATCTTTAATGTTGCTGACAATAGGGCTGCGAGAACGAATTCCAGCTATCGCAGCAAGGCTTGAGGCTGAGTGTGCGTAGATGATATTGGGCACTGTGGGATAATTCTTCAGGTGGAGAAGAGCTTCTCTGATGCTCCGCCTAGAAGACGGAGTTTTCAGAAGCGAGCTCAGCTTTTCCACTCATACTTTAATGCTCCTTCAGAAAGTATACGGAATTCGCTTCCCGTGCCTCCTGGAGTTTTAGAGCCATCAGTGAAAACACCATTTGCCAATCCGTGTCCGGTTCTATTAAAGTAGATGGAGTCGACAAGGTTATTTTTAGCTAGGTGGCAGGAAGCTTGCGGTTTGTGATTCTCATAATCTATATGGATACGGATTTGTCCCCAGAGTATCATGGTGCGTCGTAGCCTGCTTACGTTAACTACTACAGCCTCTCGTTCAACTAACAAGCCTAGAGGCGGCTTGCCTGCGATGATTTCCAGGACTGCCGTGGACCTGGTTGCCGTGGACCCTTGCAATACCAAAGGGCCCAGGTTCGAATCCAGGAGAAGACATGGTTGTAACTGTTCGTCCCTTCATAGGAGGCAAAGGTGGCCCACATATTAGGTGCCTCCAATAATAAAAGGGACCACCACTTCAGGTCTTAGTACTGGCCGGTCACTGGAAAAAAATTGAACCAAGGCTTCTAATTTATAATATTAATAATTATCGCTTGTTAGTATCTATGCGGTTCTAGTTATGAGTTCTAATTTAGGGTTCAGCAACTGTCCAAGGCAATTAATTAACAAGAGAGAGCGAGAGGGAGAATGTTAGAGACTTTATCAGAACCTAACTACCTGCAGTGTTCTTCGTTGAACGGGTTGGGAATTCAAAGCTATATAGTTCCGAACCTAACATATATTTATAAAAAAAAAGAAGTTTAAAAGAAGTTAAAACTTCTTTTAAAGGGATATTAAATATAAAAAATTAATGAGCACGAAGTTTGGAATTATTTTGGCATTTTTAATAGATTGTTATAGTAGTGTAATGCAGAAATATTACGGAACACTTTTCGATAAGAAGTTGAGCAAAAAGCCATCTAAAAAACTGCCATAATTCATGAGCCACATACAATCCTTCCCGAGTAAGTGCACCAACGCCGAAGTGCATAAAATTCCCAAAGACTATTAGTTCTAACCGGATTCAAACTGTGGCTAGCGGATCGCTGTACAGGCTTGTCTCTAGGTTTCTATACACACATATATATAGTGAATATGAGCGACACCAAGAGGGCTTTTTCTTTGTTGATCGCTTCTCCCTCCATAGGCAATGAGATTTCACATGCTTTGTTATAATGAACTACTATAGCCTTCTTCCTATTGACTTTAACTAGTTTTCTTCTTTAGAAAGTGAATATCTTGAACTACACACGAGCTCCAATGATGAAATTTTATTTTTGGAATTCGAATAGCATACTATTATAGAGTGATTAGTTTTTTTTAAGTAAGAGACGGGGAAAATGAACAATGCCCTCGCCGGCATTCGAACATGCACTTCTTGTATACGCACCTAGTGTGCTAACCGTTACACCACGAAGGCATACAGAAAGGCGGGAGAAACTATACTCCTCCTTTTAAAGGGCGATTGGGGATGAGGGAACCCAATCGCCAAATTCTGGTGGTGAAGAATCATTATCCGCCATTCTTTTTAGTTCGGGCGCCACTGTAGAATCATTAGGTTATTTAGGAGCAGGAGACATGAAAAATGAGCAATGCCCTCACCGGGACTCGAACCTGGACCTCTCGAATACTCGCCGAGTGTGGCAACTGCTACGCTACGACGTTATTTTGAAAGGAAGAAGGAAATACCTTACATACTCCCCTTTTTAAATGGCGACTGGGGTTTAGGGGACTCACCCGCCAAATCCTGGTGGTGAAGAATCATCATCCACAACTTTTTAGTTTGGGCGCCACAGGAGAGTCATTAGAACTTTTTTGAAGCAGGAAACGGGAAAAATATGCATTGCCCTCGTCGGGTCTAGAATCTGAAGCTCTCGAATACGCGCCGAGTGTACTACTGTTACACCACGAAGGCATGCAGAAAGGAGGGAAAAATATCTTATACTATCATCAATAAAGGAGTCCCATTTTTTTCTGTGTAGCTGCGTTAAAAATGTTGTCTAGGAGAATCATTATAAGGAAAAATTAACGACACATTGCAATTTTTTACACTTTTCTTCGTATTTTGTTTAAGCACTTTTAGCTAAAATAAGCTTTACGGTTACCAAGACATCGGAAGACATAACGAATGAAGTATAGTGTTTTTCAACAAAAATGCGAGAACCAGCCATTAAAGAACTTCAAAGGCCTTAGAGGTTTTTGCAAAATCGATTTCTCTACCGTTAAGTTAAAGCGAATGTAAGAAACTTACGCACTGAAGTCTTTTCCCATTTTGCCAATTTAGGCAGACTCAAATTATGCTTAACGGAAGCTGTTTAATCAATTTAATATTTTTAAACACATTTCTTCTTACCTTGCAGTTGCTAAATTCTTTAGGTTACATAATAGTAAATATCCTCTTTGCGTTCTTAGTTTTTCATTAGAAAAAGTTGGCTTTTAGTTTTTAATTCTTTCTCGCTGAATTGGGAATTTTATAGGATATAAGTAGTCTGAATGCTATACGTCTTCTTTGCACTGAGGAGCAGCTTTATTAAAATACCACACATCATGACCATAATCGGTTATCAATTGATTGTCTGTTTAAATTTCATCGTTGTTTTAGTCTAGCAGGTGTTTCTAAATGGCACGGTTATTCAATTATGGCAAAGCACACGAGGGCTATCTGCCTAAGGGGAGGGATGCCTTCATGGAGGACTTTCTAATGGAAACTGGCTTGTATACACGTTACACATGGGGAAAACCACGAAAACGCCCATGCAGCCAGCCTGTTCGCGGGATTCGAACCTCGGACCGAACTACCAGTGTTCAGCGTCTTTACCGCTCGGCCGCACCAGAAAGTCATGCAGACAGGTGGGAGAAAATATCTTATAAAATGATCTAAATAAAATTGTAAATTATTGATTTCATTCTGTGGTTTTGCTTTACCGAATGCATTTACTAAATAAGTAAAATATGTGTTAATGATGGGAAAGATGTTACAAAGCCCTGGGTGACCACCGTTTGCACGAATTTTAATGAAGGAGATCTTATCAAAGCAACAGGAAACTAACTCAGGAGCTATACCCAACTTATCTATCTCTCACCCTTGATAAGCCTGAGCAGTCCAAGACAGACGCTTCTTAAAAATTAAAAGTTGCACAACTTTGCCTTTAAACCTACCCTTTAATATAACAGCTTGATTTTCTGAGAACATCAAGATTAGTACAAGAAAATCATTTATCCTAATCACATTTTCGTTTTCCTGACTGAGATTGCAGTTCTCTTATTTCGATTTTCAGAAACTGAAAAAATTTTGCGGACAAAATATATATTAAATGTAAATTTTTTATACGCTAAATAGGAATTATACTAATGTTAATATTTTTACAAAATATAAAAGTATCATAAATCGAAACTTACTGATGAAATCCGAGGACGAGTTCTTATAACTCTTATATGTAAATGTTTCCCATATGTTAAACTGTTACGTTAATTATACGTATATAATTAAGGATATTAATTAAATAAAAAAATTAAATGAAGTTATGGATTAGCAGTTTATAAGAAGTACCCATTTCAAAATTGAGACAAAAATGATTCAGTGAAAGAATACAGTATCATAACAAATTAAAATGTATACAAAAATTACTGTTAAAATAAAACTGTTGAAAATTCATTGGCCTTTTTGAAAGAGAAGACGGAGTATTTTCACAGAGCCGGTTTCTGAATTATAATTCAGATGATTGGATGACAGAATTTTTGAAACAATGCAAAATAAAAAATCGAAAGAAAGCGCCAAAAAGTTTATTAAAAGTTCAACAAAGTGATGACCTTTAAATTACTTTAAAAAAATTTAAACATATTAAAATTTTAATTACTGTAATTCCCATTGTATAAGTCGCACTTTTTCTTTAAACCTTTTGTGCCTAAAATCTGGTTGCGTTATATAAAACGGCGTGGCCTGCACCAAAATGACTTTAGGGCGAATAAAATCAAAGGTAAGATTTCGACCTCCAACATTGGTATGTGTAAGTTGTCTTCTCTAGTGCCCTGTGATTTCGGATTGTAGTTACAAAAAAAGGCGAAATAGCTATTGCAACGATCTCCAAAATATTGTATAATCGATGATGTCTGTGAACGTAATTCCGAGGTGTTTGCCTAGGGGCTAATAAACTAGTTCGATTTACAAGTAACTTCAATATTTAATGGAAACATGAATCGTTATTCTTATAAAGTACAAAGCAATTACATCCGTAGAAGGGAAAGGATGTGATTGTTTACAGATGAAGAGAAGTAACTGTCTTTTACATGCATACATCTTTCAATCGCATCATCGTTTTAATCCGTAATCATCTGCGTTCTTCCAATGGAAGAAAATATTTGTTTTCACATCTTGCCGCGTCATCCGATTATTGTAGACGATGCCATCCTACAATATGAATTCTACTGTATTTGCGTAATTCAGTATTTTAATTGTAGAAACATTAGGTATTTTTTTGAAAGCAGGAGATTTGAAGCATGAGTAGTGCCTTCGCTGGGACTCGAACCACAGACATCTCGAATACGAGCCCATCATGCTGACCATTACACCCCGAAGGCATGCCAAGAAGGCGGAAGAAATACCCCAAATACTCCCCTTTTTAAAGGACGACTAAGAAGTAGAGAAGACAATCGCCAAATCCTGATGGTGGAGAATCATCATCCACCACTTTTTTTAGTTCGGCCACCACTTTAGAAACATTAAGTTTTTTTTTTTTTGAAGCAGGGAATTCAAAGAAATGAGCAATGTATTCGCCGGGACTCGAACCACGGACCTCTCGAATACGTGGCGAGCGTGCTGACTACTACACCACGAAGGCATGTCAAGAAGCTGGGAGAAATACCTTATATAATGAGTGTACTCAACAGATTGTGATACTTACGTAACTGCCTAATAATAATATAATTATTATTCTCTTGGGTTTAAATGTAACAACTGCGCTGTATAACTCCAGTGCTACTTAATGGAAAAAGAATACAGTCAATTCCAATTCTTGGGACAATACCCGTTCGATTCTGTAATGAAGTGTCTGGTGCCCCTTGCACTTTTACCTGCTTACTTGTGATTGTGTCTAGGTACTAGGTTAGAATCTGTGTCTAGGCAGGCTCGACCATAGGCACTGTGCCTAAGCAGTCTCGGAATAAAATCAATCTTTACAGGACAAGTGTCATAGCTGGCGATGATGGCTGGTTCGGGCTCAGCAGGGTGTATATGGTACTCTCTTGCATGTTCCATTAATTGTGGTGCAGCTGTATAGTGAGATATTCATGGTTATCCGGAAGGAAACCCCTCCGTTGGTGAAGTCGTCAACTTCGGCGCGCCTTTAAACTGCTTGAGGTTTCCAGTGGCGAGCGTGGAGCCTTAAAACTGCATATTTATATCCTTCCTTGGTTCCCACCCCCTTGGGGCATAAACACTTTAACATTTTTTCTGAAGAATGCATGTGTAAAATGTGCCGGACAGCACAAAACCGAAAACTGTGCAGCCAGAAAAATAGAAATGGTTAGGTGATACAGTTGATTTAACTAGCCACACAGCCAACTTTCTGCTGTGCTAAATTTCCTAAATTCCATGCACCTCACATTGATTCTAAGTGAAAGACTGTTAGCGTCATCAGTTGAAATGCAAACATACTGTTACGGTTTTTGTATTTATTTAGCTATTTTTAGCAGAACTGCAATTAAATTGTTTTATTTAACCGTGTATTGCTGCGCGCGACGAATTTTAAGAGAAAGCTACTCCGAAAAAGTAAAAATACAGAGGCACGTGCATTTAACATTTTAATAAATAGATATATGTCTTAATTGTACTGTTTTGCTATCCGAAAAAATTGCCAAAATAGATTTTACCAGAATGCTCTCGTGAATGATTAAAAAGCTTATAAAAGCTGGAGGAAAACATCTCAATTCAGTTGTTTTAAGTGAACTCTTGTTGTTTACTTAGTGCTGTTATCGATCGTAGCGAATTCGCGGTGAGATCAGATTAGCCCTAATTCAACCCGTAATTGTATTTCTTTAAAATTAGGAAATTTTGATATTTATTTCGGTTTATATCTTAAACAAATTTAAATGTGATGAATAAAGTAAAAATTGAGCAAAAACAACAGTTGCTAATTCAAGTAAAAAAAAAAACAAATTCCAATTTCACAGTGTTGTTTAATAGATTAGGTTTGAAAACAAGCTGTCAAAAAAAAACTTCAAGTTTTAAAGAGTCATATTATGTTTTTACTTCCTTCTAAAGGAAGTATTGTAACCGCGAAAATTTCCAGGTATCATACGTTAACAAAAATATCCATTTTGCTATCGAATGCAATTACGATGTTTTTGCTTGACATCTGTATGTGAGGACAGAATAAAGGACTCTTTTTCCCAAAACGGATTGCAAAAAGGATTTAAAATAGATTCAGAAGAGATTTTTTACGTGACGTCTATACGTACGTACGTACGTATGTATGTATGTATGTATATCACACAACTCAAAAACGAGTATTCTCAGATCATTGAAATTTTGTATATAGGACTGCTATATCATGCAGTTGTGCACCTCCCTTTTTGGTTTGGTACCAAAGGTATATAAACACATATATATATATATGCCCACTCTGTTACACGGCTCCGTGAGCTCAGCTTATTGTTATGCTAATATGTTGGTAAATTGTGCATCTTGAGCTTTAAAAATGATTGAATTATGTTGTTCTTATCTTCTGGTTAAGGTTTTTATGCCTTTGACTAATCTGCATGCAATAGGTGTAGAATTATCAACAGTTTAAAAGTTGCTTAAGTGTAGCTAAGTATAATTTTTGTACCATAAAACCATATTTGTTTACATTTGAAACTCAGCAGAATAGTGAATTGTCAGTTTCTGAACCTTCAGTGTCACGAGTGGGACCAAAGTAAGCTTTCAGTTTTGTGCACCGAAAAATCTGCTTCTTGCTAGCGGCCGAATTGCTTGTTTTTCGTAGAAACTGTAATTTTAATTGTAAAAATTGCTTTTACTTGTTTTAACTGTATTTATTGTTTTATATTTTTAAATTTTTAAATAAAGATATTTTGAGGTTTATTAATTTATGCTTTGCCGCGTAATGGTAACTGAATTAATTGAAAGAGAAATATATCTCTAATGAAATTCGAGGAAATAGGTTTAAATGAAAAGCAGAAAAAATGCGTATAATTTAATATTCCGTAGAAGGAAGTTATATGCTGTACACATCGGATTTTTTGGTATAAGAGATTATTTTACTCTGCCGAAAAGAAATAATATTAAATTTGTTGGCATTAGATTACTGTAATTTGGATAATATTTCACGGCAATTCTTCAGTGCACTCTCTGTTTCAGAAAACGCTTTAATGCCAGCCATTTTGTGCGCTGTTTAGAAGAGAAATTTCTGCTCCTTAAAGTTACAGATATACTGCCAATTATTCCATTATTTACTAATTAAAATTAGTAATTTAACTAGATTTGAATCTGTGACCTTTAAATTTAATTAATGTTCCTGTTTTAAAGTAACAAGAAACCATCATATTACAACGAATGCTCTTTAAATGTGTAAAACTATTTTTATTTTAAAATGCTTTTTAGAGTTTCGTGCGAACTGAACTAAGCATTTCTTTAAGCCAAAAAAAAATTAAACTCCATTGGATCTTTACGTAACTCACTGGCATTTCATAGAAACCCAAAAACATCAACAAAAATTATTTGCGTGAAAGAGGAAAAGAAAAAAATATTACCGGGCATCAAAAGCCGCACGTTTCACTTCATATTTGGGGGAGGGTGTTGAATCATTTTGAACTCGGGTAGACACAATCGCTAAGTAATGTTACCAAACCTTTGTTGACTCAAATTTCCTCAAGCCTATTCTTAGCAATTTTATTCATTTTTAAACTCCCTCCCTCCCGTTTTTTTTTCATGTGCTTATGACACATTTGAGCAACTTAATGTTTTAAACTCATTTTGAATGCAAATGGTTCGGGTGTTTAGTTTTTTCATTATTTATTATTTTCCTCTTTACGTTTCCTCTCATATAATGCACTTTCGTGTTCTTATTTATTTGTTCCTAAAAGCAGAGAGAGACTTTTTTTTATTTATAAGAGACCTAAATGGCTCACCTTGAGTAGTAAAAAAGATACTCAAGTGAGAAATGGACTTAAAAGTTTCGTTTTTATGTCGCTTATTGTGATTTCAGTTGTTGGTATATTAAAGTTGGTAGAAAATTTCACACGGAGAATTCAGAATGCCTTAATATATTTTTCAGAAAAAAAAAGTATTTTTTAAAACGCCCTTTTGGAAACTGATTTTTTATTTTTAAACTTGAAAATACGTCTGGTGTGCACAGAGTAATCCGAAAATGTTATTATCCCCACTTTCTATGCCCAGATGTACATTTGATGTCAGCCGCCGAGGCGGTATCGTGGTTAGGGAAGCCAGCTGCGGGAAAGGGCTCGGGTTCGAATCCCAGAGAGGGCATGGATGTTTGTAAATACGTAGTGTCTTTACGGCATGGGTCAATTTATGGTGAGTCGAAAGTCCTCTCGAGAGGTAGATGGTAGTGGAAGAAGGTTGGAAGACCCGAGGTGCCCTTCACCAAAATTGGCGGGGGGGGGAACTGAGCGAAGTCGTACTGTCACTTGTATGGTGTTTAAGGATCTCGCCAGACAGGCGCAGTCTCGCTCGCTTTGCAACGGCGTATTTCGTGGGCTTGTTCTGATGTTACTGTCAGACAAGTGAGATACGTCAACACAACAGCATTTGATGTTTATGCAGATCTAAACCAGAAATCACCAAGCAAAAGCTCAGTTACAAATCAGCTAACTGGTGATCACCTTCAGAACCCCATAAATTTATAAGATTATAAATATAGTATATGGTTGATGTTTTTTTATCTGGACGTAAACAGGTCGAGGTTTTAAAACTTGTTAGGTTGTACTTTGCTTCCTTACTTAGGTGTAAATAATTTTCTTAAACAAAAATTTGGGAATTGTAAACTGCTCAAATTTTCGTTTAAGAAGGATTACAAAACAGGAAACGTTACATGATGTTGTTTATTGATTGTCTCTCTGATGAATAAAAGCAATCGATTATTGACCATGCGTTCCATTCATAAGTACTTTAACAACTTAAGGAATATATCTAGTTTAAATTACTGAATTAAAGAATTAAATTACTTAAATACTTTAACAACTTAAGGAATATATCTAGTTTAAATTACTGAATGAAAGCCAAAGAAATTACTACAAACAACTGATATTAAATGTAATGTTTATGAACAAAATAAACCAAAATGAAATGAAGCAGAAGCGAGTGCAATAAGCACAAAAAAGTGTCCATAGTATTGCAATCTTAAAGAGTCGACATGACGAACAGGCTTGTGTAGGGTTGCTTATTTTTATTCGCCAGTATTTTCTCCCACGCCAACGGTACACTATTGAGCATGCGCAGTAAGCGAAATTCGTTAACATTTATCAACTCAATGTGCGACTTGCCATTACGCTTCCCGGGTACACTGAAAAGCAGTTGAGAGCAAATTGAAACTCATGCGAGTAAATTGAAATAAGTGTGAAAGATTAGTGTTCCTTAGGCAGCTGTGTGGAGACTTCTGTGCTATTCGTTTTAGAAAGGTGTTCACCATATCCAGTATATTGCCCAGACTTCCTGAAGAATGCAAAAAGGGACTCTGAATTTCGTTTATATACGTATCTTGATAACCACTGAGGTTTTTGAAACATCAGTGGTTATCATAATACGTATATAAACGTATCATGAATGATAACCATTCACTTGAATGATGCTGATACGTTTATATACGTATCAGTATCATGATAACCATTCACTTCATGAAACACGTTTTGCTGTTTGATGATAATACTTGCATAATCATACTTCAATAATGTTTAATCGCCGTAATAGACGTTCAGTTCACGCCTGTAATGACGGAAATCACGTTGATGTTTTACTAAAGTGTAAACAAAACAAAAATTAATCTCCAATTTCATTCAAATCAAATCAAATCAAGAATCTTCCAATCGTGTTTCAAAAACTTTCTTAAACTGCAAACTTGCCTTGCTTTGTTACGTCATAAGGAATACACGTCAACTGTTAATAAATGTTATCCAAAATTTAACTTGTGCTATATAAGCTTCATATGGAACTCGCTAATTCGTATCCAAAATTCACTGCCATTGAAAAAAGTTCTTGGTCTAGAACTGAGAATATGGTTAACCGTTATAAAAACACCATTGCTTTTAAATTCCATAAACCTCTTTTACAGACTTCCAATTTAATAGATCAAAATGTTTTCCCATTGTAAATATTAAGCCAATAGTTAATATTTCTAGTGTTAGATGTAAGGTTCTACTGTCTATCTATTGTGTAGAATTTGGAGAAATAGTGATTGCCTCAAAGAAGGGTTAAAACTGCTCTTTATTAAACTCTTTAAATTATTTACAATGCGTCAACTTGACGCTAATATACTACGCCTCTGCTTGGGCGGTAACTAAAACAGTAGAATCAAACTCAAAATTGGAGATATTCACAAGTAGTAGAATTAAACTACAGGGCTCATACAATCTTGTATCCTACAGCGCGTAGATGAGTCTAGTGGCAGCAAGACAATAGCTATTACGCCACGTCTAACCAGCAGTAACTGCTAAGCAGGTGCTTGGGTATAAGCACGTACAGAG